>WAAB01019786.1:0-90562 GCA_013389865.1 Piaya cayana
AGGAAACCAGCTCATCCTCCCTGACAACTTGAATCAAGATCTAGCCTTGTGCTCACTGCAAGCTCATCAAACCCTGGCAGGGATGGGAGGGGGCATTTCCCTTGGGAGAAAGAGCAACCCACAGAAGGTGCACTCTAGGAAGTTGCATTTCCCACCAGAAGCTTGTTTTCTGGTTACTCTCTTGTTTTGCTCTCCTTCATTAGATCCAAGTTCTCGCTGTGCCCAAAGACGTGATTGTGTCAGCCCTTGTCAAGAGACCAGTTTGTAAGCAAAGAATAACAGCATCCTTACAGTTTCCACCACAAGCTGCTTTCTCTAGCAATCAGATCACTTCTGCAGCTTTTCTCAGCACCTCTCCCACCTTCCTTCCAGGTCCAACAGATCTAGAAGCAGCACTCCTAGTCTTGAGGATTTACATATAGCACAACACTGGACTTGATCCCTGTGTGAGATTGACACCAAAAAGTAATGTTTATTTCAAAACATGGAAAAGCAAAGACACAAGACAAAGAAAGGCACTATTAGGAATATACAAAACAAGAAGCATCCTCATTGATTACCTCAGCATTTTCACCCACTACGACGACTCCTTCTCTTGACCCAGCACCCTTGTCTGTTAGCTAAGGATGGATTTCTTTCAAGAGGATCCTGCTCCTTCCTTGCAGTCTTCTCCCAGGAGTAAAAACCAGAAGACTCCTCCTATGCACAATCTCCAGCTCCAGTCTCCCTTGCCCTCTGCTTAGGGAAGCTTTGTTGTCTCTTCCACTTGAGTTCTGGGACATCATATCACAAGAGTCAGCAGGGTGCCCTGGTGACCAAGAAGGCCAAGAGCATCCTGGCTTGGATCAGTCGTGGCACAGCCAACAGAACTAGGGAAGCAATTGTGCCCCTGTACTCAGTGCTAGTGAAGCTGCATCTTAAATCCTATGCTGTTTAGGGCCCCTCACTGCAAGAAAGATATTGAAGGTCTGGAGCACAGGGGTTATGGGAGCAGCTGAGGGAACTGGGGCTGTTTAATCCAGAAAAGAGGCTAAGTGGAGATGTAACTGCCCTTTACAGCTGCCTGAAAGGTAGTTGTGGCAAAGCCATGTCTCTGTCATGCTCACACCAACTCCAAACCTATGGCCATACTTGGAACATGAGCCAAATGCAGGCAAAGTACAAGAAGAATCACAAATAATAACTTTATTTCCATTACCTCACAATTCATAGCAACTCCTTAAGACAGGACCCAGGCAGAGAAAACACAAGCAGGGACACAGGCACCAGAGAACTCAGTCCTTGCTAGCAAGTGTGTGTATCTAAACTGCTGGTTTGCCTGTATTTACCAGGGAAGAGTGGAGTCTTTGAGTCTTTCTCACAGCACAGCTGGAATCTCAAGCACGTTGCTCAGCCTTAAGTTTCACAGGCTGATGTTATCTAAACACAGATGTTTTACTTGCCAAACACATAAGGCTAAGCAATAATTAGGATTATATCCATTTTTCTTCACCCCAGCTGCAGTCATTTCAGCACGTTTATGATCTTCCTGGCCAATTTCCACACTCACTGAAACCAGCAGCACTGTGCCCAAGTGAAAGACCCCACCAGGCTCCACCATGTGCTTGGATTTAGAGGGTTGCTTCTGGAGAACACTTATACTCACAGGTTTTGTGGACAACACCCATTTGCTATGAAACTACATTGACCAATAGAATTTTTTTTTTTTAAGTAAGGCACATCTACTACTAACCAGTTACTTTTGCACTAGGCTATCCTCAGGCTAAGCAGCTTATGGATATCAGGGTTATTTATCCTTCCCAATGCAGGGACAGGACCCCCAGTTTCACCACAGTACAAATTCATCATAGTTCAAGAGAAAAACCTCAGCCAATTTTCTTAAGAGTTATCATGGAATCTTGGAAAGGTTTGGTTTGGAAGGGACTTAAAAGCCCATCCAGTTCTTAACACCCTGCCCTTGGCAGGGACACCTTCCACTGGATCAGGTTGCTCAAAGCCACATCTGAGTTCTCAAGTGCTGATCCTCTCTGTCTGCTGATTTAAAGCTATGCACCTAGTTTAGACATCATTCAAATTGCCCACAACCAATATACAGCAAGAATATCCATCAGTTATCCCCTCCCTAGACAGGGTCATCACCAATTCACTCCAGGCACTTCCGCACCACTTCTTGTTAAAGGAAGCTGTGATGGGTCATGCACGTGTGACAGAAGTGGCTCCTCCAGCTCCGCTAGTCATAATGTAGGTCAAAACTGCAGGGAGCCATGCTACTGCTTGGACTAGAAGGAAAGACTTAGGTCTTTCACTCAGGAAACTTAGGGATACAACTCAATAACCTGCTACAGCCAGACACTATAGGACACAAGCATTCCTAAAACACCTCAAAGGCAGCACAGGAAGACACTAGAGCAGCTAATTCTTGGATAAACTCATGCAGCCCTGCAACACAAGAGCCAAGGCAGCCAGGACCTGAAATGAACCCAGCCATACAACAAGCTTTGGTTGAAATGTTTCACATAACACTGTTTTCATAAGCAGAGTATTTCTTCAGTAAAAACAGCTAAGGACTTCCACATCTTACGGAAGACATGGGGCCACAAATGCACAGTTTATATCCCTTGTGACCAGAACCACACATTCCTTCTCACTCCATTTTCTGGGTGTGACAGATTAGGTCACACAAAAGCAAACACTCCCTCCAAGACGGCACAAGCTCAAAGAAAACCACAGATCACAGCAATGATTAATTAAGATTTTATGTTTACAGTAGTCACCCAAGATCAATACCAAGTTTTTTTTTAAATGAGAATTATGATGTCAGAGTCAATTTATTAGGAAAACCATAGGAAGACCAAAACAGCTGTTCCAAAATATAATGATAAAAAGAGAAAAAGTTGAGATCACACTGTACTTAAAAGGAAAGAAGCACAGTTTAACCTACATAGCACAAGAATACGTAAGCAGTTAACAGGCACTGAAAGCCCATCCCAGGTTGCATTATTGCTTTTTTTTTGTTTACTTTTAAATCTAAGCAACTGGCTGCTGGTCTCTGTGGGAACCACACTAGGCACTGTGGCATCTATGCTTTGTTAGTTTCGTTTTGTTTTCCCAAGGAACAACGTACACTGTGAAGTCGCAAATGGTGCGCTAAGGGAAGAAAGAAAAAAAACAGTTATCAGGTTAAGAGCAAAAAACAGTGTTACTGACCATTGTTCTACACTTTTATTACCCTACATTATCCAGAACGTATGCCACTTCCATGGGTCTCTAGGTTTGCACCCTCCTGATAAGCTTTCTGGAGCACCACTCTTGTTAGGATCTGCTCAGAAATTGTCTCAAATTAACAAAGAAGCTGAGCTGTCAGCACTTCTGAAGGTCAAATCAATTCCTTCACCCATTCACACAGAGGGAAGCTTTCTGCAGGGATAATCCTCCAACAGCAGCTCCTAGACACAGGTAATCACACCTGCACAGCTGATTTGTCTGTGCATGTGTTGCAGTGTCATAACAGTACACACAAGCCTCTAGTTAGGTGACACATGGATCATGCAGTGACACCACATGCAGTGACACTTCTCACATGTACAGGCAGTAGGGGCACAAACACAGAGGAGCTAAACCTGTCACTGTGATTAATACAAGCAACAAAGTACATGGAAGGGCTCAGGACACATCAAGGCAGACTTATTTGGTGCTCTCATGTGAAAAGGTGAGGTGCTCCTTGAAGAGCATTGCGTGCTATTAGACAAAATTCCCATGTAACAGTGGGCAGGAAGACCAAGTATTGAGGTACACAGTCCTCCACGCATCAAAGCCTCATATCCCTGCTTAAAAGCAGGCTAAAAAGCCCAGCCTGCTCTGTCATCATCACCTGGCAAGACAAGTTTTGCAAGGACAGTATCTTGTTCACTGTAAAGGCATGAGGTCTCTCAGTTTGGTTGGGGCAGACAGGGGACACTGTGCCTGTACCTCTCCATAAGCCACACCAAAGGAAGTGGCTGGTAACACCGTGCTTTGGAGCCTACCTCAGACTTTGGCTGGACAGGGCAGTTCTGGAGGTCAGATGGTGGGTTTAGGCAAGTTGTCCTGGCAATCTCAACTTCCACCATGTAGTTGAGCCCAGACACAATCTGCAACAAGACAAGGGGGTAGAAGCTGGTTTAGTCGAAGCACACGTAGAAGGGCTCTCTGACAAAAGAAGCCTGGCAGAAAGCCAGACAGTTTGTGATGGAAACCAGACTCCAGAAGAACAGAGAGGATCGTGTGTGTCAGTCTCCACTGAAGAGGCACTCGGGATCCTTTCAAAAACAGGAAAGAAAAATCCAAGAATAAGAAAGTCTCACAGCACAGCTTCCTCAGTCAGTAAACAGAGACCTGTGGAAGCTCAGCAGCAGCATGGAGTCACTAGCTTACCACGGAATCATAGAATGGATGGGGTTGGAAGGGACCTTAAAGCCTATCCCATTCCAACACCCTCCCACCCACCACCACAGGCAGAGGCAGTTTCCATTGAGGTTGCTCGAAGTCTCATCCAACCTAGCCTTGAACTCCTCCAGGGATGGGGCATTTGTGATTGCTCTGGGCAACCCCTGCCAGTGCCTCACCACCCTCACAGGAAAACATTTCTTCATAATGTCTAATCTAAATCTCCCCTTTCCATCTTAAAGCCCTTCCCCAACACTCCCCCTACACTCCCTGATCAAGGGCCTCTCCCCAGCTTTCCTGCAGCCCCTGTCAGTGCTGGAAGGCTGCTCTAAGGTCTCTTCCCCAGGCTGAACAACCCCAACTCTCTCAGCCTGCCCTCATATGGGAGCTGCTCCAGCCCCTGGATCACCCCTGGCCTTGCTCTAACAGATCCAAGTCCTTCCCGTGCTGAGGGTCCTCCAACAGCTCATGGTAGTCGGGAACATTCCCTCTAACAGGTCCCAAACTACAGGGGGGGAAAAGCCTTTTATCCACTTTCTGCAGACAAAAGCAGCTCGGACAACCCCTCAAGCTTTTTCCTCCCAAGCTGCTCCCGGGTCCCCGCGGGGCCAGGACCCACCTGCCTACGGGCGCTGATGATCCGCACCACCTTGCTGGAGAACCGGTCGTTGTTGCCGCGGTTGTACTCCATCACGGCGAAGTTCAGCGCCTGCTGCAGCCCCTCGTCGTTCTCCGGGTCGCGGATCTCCTCGGGGGCCCCTAACAGGTGCTCGGAGCCCGCGAGCACCGCCGCCAGCAGCACCAGAAGCAGCATCGCTCTCCCCAACGCCGCCGCCATGGCCACTCACACCTCTGGCTGCCCCGCGCCCGCTTTAAACCCGCGGGGAGGGTGGGGCCGCCCTTTCCCCCCGCCTCCCTCCGCCCCTCCGGAAAAAGGACACGAAGCTACTGAGTGTCCAGAGGAGGACGCGGAGCTGGTGAAGGGTGTAGAGGGGCAGCCGTGTCACTTGGTCTGTTCAGCCTGGACAAGAGGAGGCTGAGGGCAGATCGCGGTCTGCAGCTTCCTCACAAGGGCAGGAGGAGGAGGCGCTGAGCTCTTCCCTCTGGTGCCCAACGATGGGACCCGAGGGAATGGCAGGAAGACGTGCCAGAGGAGGGTTGGGTTGGACATTAGGGAAAGGTTCTTCACCCAGCGGGTGGTGCAGCACTGGAACAGGCTGCCCAAGGAAGCAGTCACAGCGCCAATCCTGACTGTTCCAGAAGCGTTTGGACGCTGCCCTCAGACACACGGTGTGAATGTTGGGGTGTCCTGTGCAGGGGTAAGAGTTGGACTGAATGATCAGAGGGCTGGAGCACCTCCCACACGAGCACAGGCTGAGGGAGTTGGGGTTGTTCATCCTGGAGAAGGCTCCAAGGAGACCTTACAGAGACCGTCCAGTACCTGAAGGGAATGCAGGAAAGCTGGAGAGGGACTGTTCACAAAGGCTTGTAGTGATAGGAGTAGGTGCAGTGGGTATAAATTGGAGAGCGGCAGATTTAGATTAGACGTAAGGAGTAATTTCTTCACTGTGACAGTGGGGAGGCAACAGGCACAGGTTGCCCAAGGAAGTTGTGGCTGCCCCATCCCTGGAGATGTCCAAGACCAGGTTCGATGGGGCCTTGGGCAGCCTAATCTAGGTGGGATGTCCCTGCCCATGGCAGGGGGGGTGGAACTAGGTGGTTTTTAAAGTCCCTTCCAACCCAAACTATTCTATGATCCTTGTGTGTGCTAACCCATATCTTCACAGGGCTGTGGCTGGAGGAGATTTTCCCACACAGCTCTGGGAAGCTGAAGACTTTTTACCTTATTGTGATTATTCTATCTCTTATTTCCCTCTGCTGCAAAGGGAAAACAAACCCAAACAAAAAAAACCAACAAAAAAAAAACAAAAAACAGTGGCTAAGAAGAGTATTTTTATCAGGGAATGCAGGGACAGGACGAGGGGGGATGGATTTCAGCTGAAAGAGGGGAGATTCAGATGAGATATTAGGAAGAAATGTTTTCCTGTGAAGTGGAGAGGTACTGGCACAGGTTGCCCGGAGAAGCTGTGGCTGCCCCATCCCTGGAGGTGTTCAAGGCCAGGTCGAATAGGGCTTTGAGCAACCTGATCCAGTGGAAGGTGTCCCTGCCTATGATGGGGGGTATGTATCAGGATGATTTTTAAGGTCCCTTCCAACCCAAACCATTCTATGATGCTTGTTGTTGCAAAACTGCCAGCACAAAATACCACGTGTTGTTCCCTATATCTGCTTCCACTGCACTAAAGTTCCCTCATCCACACAAATTGCTCCGCTGAAGACAAAAGGATGGCTTCCCAAACAGGTTGCTTGGCTGCCAGCCTCCTCTCATCACCACAAGCCAACTACCCCTATCTCATCAGGCATCCTAAGTTTGGAAAGACAGGACTTGATATAGCATGAGGGAGAAACCCCAGTGAGATCGAAGGGCTTGTCAAGTTGTTAGGCTCAGAGGCACCCATGTTTTGTGCCTGATAGTGAAAGGGAAAGGGCTTATGCACTGACTGGAAAGGCTACCTGCATGTTTGCAATATCCAGCATGAGAGTTATCCCTGAAAACATCCCCATAGTTGGCATCAAGCTGTGAAACTAATTCCAAAGCAACAGGGTGTTGGGTAGTTTTTACAGTTACAAAAAGCCACCAGGACCACCAAAAACACCAGAGAGAGGACTGGTATGTGAGCCAGAGCTGCTAGTGGCTGTATGAGTCTGTCTCCATTTATCTGTTCCCCAATTGGTCTTGGATCAGTTTAAAACTGAAGGTTAGACCTTGCCTAACTGTCTTTAGAGGTGAAGGTTCTCTTACATTGTCAGTGTCTGCTGTCAAAGGGAACAGCCAGTTCTGGCCTAAATCAGTCCCTGCACCTCCAAGGTCTCTTCCCACTGCCCAGTGCTGACCTTGCCAGCTGAGGCCTCCACCAAGCAGTGCCGTAGCTCCAGCTGCTGGAGCTGCTCACCAGTCCATGCAGCACTTGCCAGGATCTGTGCCTCACAAGGGAAGCACCGTGAGAGGGAAAACCGGTGCCCTTGGGATTCAGAGAGCTTTGACCTTGCAGGCAAACAAGCAAAGTCTTAGCCCTGCTTGGGTCACCACATTGTAGTTAAGGTATCCAGTGTGGCTTCAGCACACACTGGCAGACAGTAAGTCAGCTCTTGGTACAGTCCTGATGATCTCATTCCTGCAAGGGGGCATAGTGTGAGGTACAGGACAACATAGCTGCATTCCCTCTCACCTCTGCTTTGATTTCACAGCCTCCCCATTCAGCCAATCTTGCTTTTCCTTCAGCCCTCACCCAGAGGTTCCTTCTCACATGCCAGTCTGTCACTGGCCCAATGGATAACGAGTGACACAAAGCCCCTCCAGAAGAAGAGACTGAGGAAGCAGAGGAGACTTGCTACAGTAATGTGAGAGGTGTTGACGCCTTTTGAGAGGAAAAGGTTCATCCTCTCCTTAAGCAGATCAGTATGGAAGAGGCTCAACACAGAGGGGGATCATCCCCTTCAAAACAGGGACCATCTTCCCCTAGACAGGCAACAGCCTGGGCACAGATGTGGAAAAGTTTCTTTCCCAAGTTTTGTGAAGTAGAGCCTTAAGCCTGGGTTTCTTCTCTCCTTAGGAAGCACCCTATGTACTGGCTTCTCACAGGTAGGGAAGCATTTCCATGGAGTTTCAACCAAAAGCCTCCTCCTCATCAGACCACTGCCTACAGCTTCCTCAAGCTGCAGCTGAGACAAAGGAATGTTTTCCAAGGAACAATTCCCAACCCCTTAATGCACACTGCAAACAGGCTTTCCAGAAATGGTGTCTACCCTCCTGCTCACACAATCAACTTTTGAACCCAGAGGTAAAGCTTACATACAGCTTGAGAGAAGGGGAGAGGTCTCAAAGGCTGAAACTCACTGGCTGCAAACACTGCATGGCAGGGGAGAACAATCCCATTGCCAGTACCACCAGCAGTGCCCAGTCTGCCACACGCTGCTTTTTCCCGAAATAGAAAGTGCACGGGGCACTTTGACATTCTGTTACTGGGATGCTTAAGGTTGATGATGATCCCCACTTAGAGATTCCTCCCCACTGTACAAGTCAACCCAAGCAAGAGAGCCTGCTGGATTTGCAGCTCAGGAGTCAGCATGGTCTCCATCTGCCAAGTGACTTACCCAGGTGCTAGTGGTCCTGAGCACCAATGGTCCTTGAGCATCAGCACCAAAATTCCCAGTTCTTGTGTGTTTCTGCTTCCTCCCACAGAAAACAAGAGACATACGTATCTGGAGACCTAGTGGATGCCTGGCAGCTTTTTTTAAAGTCTGAAAGGAGTTGCACAGTGATCAATGTCATGTTGTCTTCTTCTTTGATTGGTAACACTACACTCAGTTGAACACATCTAACTGCCAAATGCAGAGCTGGCCTGTGTGCAGCAGTGTCAGACCCTGCAATGTCTTTGGTGTCAGGATTTCTCTTTGTCTTTCCTAAAAGATGCACCAACATTTATTCTGTAAAAGGGAGGCTGTCAGAGCCCCTCTCTGACACAGCACATGCTTTGCTCACCTGTGCAAAATGGCTGAAAAAGTAAACTTTCCCTTCGGGGTTCCTGGTTCTCTAGATGGACCCTGCAGACCCACAATGAAAACAGAAGCAAGCTGCATTTGTTGACTGTTGCCAGTCCAAACCTCACAAAAGCAGGACTTGAACCAAAGTGATTTTGAGAAAAAAAGTCTTGACAGAAAAATGATGCTCTACAATCGGTGAGTAAAGGAGCCCTGGTTCATGAAACAAACCTGCATTTTGTCCTTTTGTTTCTGAAGGGTACAACCAATTTTCTCTATCAGAGTTGCTTTTTTAAAATATAAACAAACCAGACATTTTCAAATGATCAGATGACCAAAGGAACTTGTAATTTAAGAAATATAAGCATCAGGAGACTCATGATAACATAGCAAAAGTCTGTAATACCATATGCTGTCAGTATAACTAGAAAAGCAGAGTTTTAGTGTCTTCAGACATGATTGATTCAACAGCATTTGTTCAATATCCAATGTGTTTCCCTCTATCTTTTTGTCTGTGTTTCAGTTCAGTCAGGACTGGTGAGGTCTTTATGTTACCAGGGATGCTCATTTCTCCCGATAATTGCTACATTCCTTGCCCTTGCAGTTGATATCCCTCATCTCTCTTTCAACATCCAAGGGAACAATTACACATGTCTCCTCTCAGTAGCTAACTGAAAAGCTCTGGAATACCATGACATGTCTTTCAAAGTACAATTAGACAGAGATGTTTTAAAAAGCAGCTAGTCCTTTAATCAAGAGCACAGTTTCTCCACAGAGCTGAACTCTGAATGTCCCTCAAGAGAGAGTAATTACCGTGACAGGGAAGAGCATGACTGAATACTAAACATGTGGTTTCAGTTTCTCCTACCCAAGGGACAGGAGGACAGATCTGTGCTGGGATCAGTGCTTTGCATCCAGCAGAGTGAACATAGAGCAGTGAGGGTGGGATGCTGAACTATTTCCCCCTTCTCCTCCCGCTACGCTGCATAACTCACACAAGGTGATGGAAGGGAGGCGTTTCATAAAAGGATTGCTCTCGAAAGCATAACTTCTCTTGAGCAAGATAGTCAGCAGTTTATGAGACCGGGTTGAGAGTGAGTCAATACTCAGGCAAAGCTGTTTGACTACTGCTGAAGAGTGCCCTCTATATACGGAAATGAGCCCATCCTATCTTAGCTTATATGCAGTGAGAGTGGGAAAAGTAGGGAGCCTCTGCTTTCCTTTGAGACTCATGGGCACCTCTATCCACTCTGCTCTAGCATGCAGAGTCATTTTTTTCAGGAGAGGAGTGGAGGCAGTGCCATGACTTGTCTACACAGGTAAATCAACGTTATGTCTTTGCTCTTACCTTCAAAAAGAGAGGTCTCTGAAATCGGGGCAGCTGATTTGGAAGTCCCCAGGGAACCAGGACCATGGCCATATCTCTTCTGCATGTACACATGCTGTCAAGCTCTTGCCACAAGCAATCAGAAGTGACTTTTCTGGATAGACTACAAGACAATTTTTCAGCTGGAAAACGCTGTGTGGGAGGACGTGCTTCAAATGCACCAAAGGGCTGTCCGGAACATATTTCCGTCCTGGCAGTACAACCAGATAGGTAAAGACCCTCCTTCCTGTCCCTCCAAAACACTTTCATGCTTCCTTTGCTCTTCACAGTAGCCTGGAAGGGGCTAATGACTGTCTGCTTTAAATAAGCTTAGTGCTGAGTGCACCATTCAGGCAATTCAGTGGGAACAGAGTTGTTAGGAAACAGAAGCCCTCAATCTAGTTGTTGAGCTTTCTTGGAAGCATAGACCTAGAGGTCCTGGGTGGGGAAAAGACCATAAAACAACAGTAAGCAAGTGCACGTAGCACTTGTTGCACATGTTCAGTCACTGGCAGTAACTTTTAGGAATTAAAGTCCAACAGCTTTCAGGACTGATCTCAATAAGGTCAATGATTAGCACACCGCAGAGAGCAATTCCTCTGAGATTGAGGTGAGGTGGGAACAGCTCCCCAGCTCTCTCTGCTGAGTCCCGTGCTGCTTACATCATTTGTGGGATGACAGCATCACCCACTTTGAATCCCTTTCCCTTATGCTAATGCAGAAGATAATCTGCCTCTAAGAAATGGGTATTTGCATGCAAACATCTGCTTTAGTAATTACTGATGTTAATCTGCCTTTGTGCCACAAGGGAAGGCACAGGAAAGCAGTAAATAAAGTAATTGCCAGCAGAAAAGCTACATTTCTTGCTTTGAGCCTTACAGGTCTAGGAAGCCCAGAAGGGAAAGATTTCCCTCTACAATAGTGTCTGTGCAGAGTTCCCCCAAGCTCCCCGGGAGGTGGTTAATAAGCTACATTATTTTTGTACTCTGTATAAACTCAGTTGTTCCTGTCCACCCTTGACAACCATCACAACTGGTTTTGTGGGTTTGGGGTCTGTTTTGGTTTGTAATTTTTAAAGAGAGAACTGTTGTGCTGTTCAGTAATTGCATTGGTTTCTTCTTGGAATACAGACTGATGGCGTGCAGCCTTGAATGTGTTTACAGTTCCCATATATGTACAACCCCTGTGCTAGGTTTTGAAGTGGTTACAGTTTCTGTCTGCTCAGTGTTTCAGAGCAGCTCGTTTTGCCTGGTGAAGGGTTTTTTTGGTATGAGGAAGCAAAACTCTGGTCAACAAAACATCTGAGTGTGGAGAACAGCCTGTTCTCAAGGGGGTGACTTGCCAGCATGATTCCTGGCTGTATCTCATTAGAAAGGAATTAAACTCTTATTTAAATTGAGTTTGTTGGGTTTCAGGCATTGGGAAGGGGCAGAGATATTTATTAAGTTTAACAACTGTGAGAGAGAAATCCTTAGGAAGTCAAGGTAGCTTGCAAACAAAACCTGTCACCCATATCAGACAAACTAGGATATTAGGCCACAAAGACTTTTCCCTCAAGAGGAAAAACAAATTGTGACAGCCCTAAAATTCACCCTGCTAGCTCTTCACAGGCTTCTTGACACCTGCACTTTCAGCAAATTGACCAGCCCTCTCCAAAATATCAAAAGGCCTCCCAGAAAAGTACTTATTGTTATACATAATAAGAGCAACACATCTGTTATCATTAGACAAACCAAGACATAGAAAATCCCTAAAGTTAATCCTTAGACATCCTATATTTATAGCCAACCATTCTACAGTTTTCAGTAAGCTTATGCACATGAGCTCACTGTCAGACCAGTACTTTTACTCAAACAAGAATATGGTTATTTGTGAGTGAGCAAGACTGATTCTCGCAGTCGAGTCACTCCAGTTCCAAAGTTTCAGTCATTCAGTTCAAGCAGGGAGACAAAATGCCAGATCACAGCCTGCAATGCAACTGATGACACAGAGCTGTAAAATGCCACCAGCACAAACCTTGAAGAAGAACCTCAGAAAGATGCAGGAGATAGCGAAGAATTTGTCTCAGCACCTGAGACCAATATTCATTGGTGAAGCTGTTCACAAACCTAGCTTGAACAACTTTTCCCCAGTAACCTTTGTTAACATATCTATAAAAAAGGGACTGAACCTGCTTGACAGGCTAGATTACAAGGATTAATTTGGGCAGGAAGAATTAAATTGTGTGAACATGAAGAGGAAGATTTAAATTGTGCAAACATATCCATCCACACATTGCCAGCTGGACAATAACTAGGTTTTTATGAACATGAAAACAGGGCAGGGACAAGGGAGCTTTAGTTTTTCTGTGATTTATTGGCAGGGTTGCTGGGGGAAGTGTTTGGCTCCCATAGGAATAGCTGAATGGATCAGGCCTTTCACTTAAAGTCTTAAGGACTCAGTCACAATGCTGTGGAGCTGATGGGCCCCAGTTCCGTTCTGGCTGGATATTTTGGCATCCTCACAAACCTCAGCGCACCTCGACACAGTTGCAGTTCTTTGTTCAGCAAATGCTTGCACCAAAATAATTAACATTAGGATTAAGGAGTTACTGCTGGGTTTATGAGTATTAAGTCTTTCATAAACATTCGGTAATAAATCAGGTAACATCTCCTTCATTCTCCATCACTCAAAAAATATATTTCACATACATCAAAGCTTGGCTTTTACAAGTCTAGCTATTAGAATATCTTTGTATTTGCAGAAAATCCTTCATATAAATGTCTTTTTTATTGTTAGCCAAAGTTTTCTGACATCTGCACAGGCACAGAATGCCCTGCAAAATACAGTCAGACAGACCATTTTCCAGTTAGATAGTTACATGGACAGTTGGATTGAAAGATAAATCCTCGGTTTAATTCAACAGTAGGATCTGGAGGGTCGAGGTCATAAAGACATGGACAATAGAAATGGCAAGTGAAAGTACAATGGCACACATCGACTGGCAGTACTGCTGTGGGCCATGTTCCCAATATTGCTTTCATAGTATGAAAATAAACACAGGGGAATGTGTTCTTTTGGAAAAGAGTATATTAAGTGTGGGAGATTTTGTCATCTGCTCTCAGGTTTGGCAATTCTTAACGCATATGCAGAGATATTCTCTGGGCACAGGGTTTCAGAGCTTGGCTGTGCTTGCCAGAATAATCACTGTTACTGCGGTCCCTTGCATGTTATCTAAGTGCTTCCACTCCAGGCCTGTTATCCACATTTGTCTAAAGATAATAACATTTAGCACAGCCCCACTCTGCTTCCTGCAGGGTGGGAAAGCTGGATTGGAAAGCCAGCCTGCAAAGCTCTAATCTCTGCATGGCACTCAGGATGGAAAACAGGGACTGCAAGAGGGACAACAGTTTTTGTTGTCACTAAGCAACGAGATAACAAACCTTAGATGTGGAAAAGTGAGTAATGCTCCCTCAAACTAGATTACCTTTGAAATATCAGCCAAAACCAATACAATCTAAAGAGGTTATTTCTTTTAATCTGCTTTTTTTATTCCTTTTGTAAGTATATCAATCACAAGCCAGGGATAGACTTCTCAGATTTCCTCTGCCAAACTGGCAGCCAGAACCAAGCAGTGTAACAAATAACAGTGTTTGCATGCATTCACCTGAGTTTAGGGGCTGCAACTTGGAAAAAATCCTGCAGATTACTGTGAGATCTCCAAGAGGAAACCAAATCCATGAGGGATAGCAAGGCTGTGAAGATGCAGCACTGCACCAACACAGCACCAACACGCAGTACTCAGAGGTATTTGTTAAGGGAAAAGATGTTTCTTACTAGACTAGGAATAAACTGATAAAACCACACACGTATAAACACCCACACACAGACACCTATCCCATAAGCAAATACCTGAATAAGCAAGAGCAGAAAGGTACTCACCAAAACCCAAAAACTAGCTGTGTTGCAGCTCTGTTACAAAAGCAGGATTCCTGCTTCTTTTATCTGCGTTCTTTAGATATAAGTTTCTAGTGAAAATCTGAATAGCGCAAATGCTTCAGTCAAAATGCAACCCTTTTCAGCTAAAAGTGGAACTCACTCTGCAACTGCTGCAGCACTGGAGCCAATTCTCAGCTAAAGTTTTTTAGCTCAAACCAGCAGTGGGACATTTTATATGGCACCAACATTAATTCACACCTCATTTAAAATCCCTGCAGGTCGGAATAAGAATCAGGCTTTGCACCCAGAGCATGAAGCGTTTTGCAGATGAGATCTTCGTCTCTGAGCTGACTGTTCAGTTCTGCTTGTTTGCTTCTCAGTGACTCGGAGCTCACTGTGTATGTCAGAGAGCACAAGCAGAGCTCCTGGATTGCCTTGGCAATTCTGCCTTACCCAGCACTCTCAACGATGAATCCAGTGCCCCAGGGGCCTCATCCAAACTACTCAGGAGCTGCCGCAGTCTCTTGTTGCAAGCAGGAAACATACATGACCCACCCTTACTTAGGATTGCTACAAGCTTCTGCTTCTAGCTTGGGGCAATCATCTTTGATGTGATGCTACCACCCAGTGCAGCCAGAGCTGGTTGTGACCAGAGAAGGGATAACATTGCAGAACAGGCTTGTCTCCCCAGGCTAGGCTAATGTTCCTGAACCGCTAACTCCAGCCAGGGTCATAAGGAAGCCACATTAGAGTGAAAGCACCAGAGATGTGTCCTGAGTTTCCTGGAGTAAAATTATCATCCCTGTAATCACCTGGATTTTGGAGAACTTCCTTCTCCTCTTCCTTGGTAATATGAGACTCAATTTCCAACTGACACTGCACACAACTTTTGTGGGAAAAACTCTAGGCCTAAGAAGAGGGGACTTGCCAGGCAAGTCTCTGGACTTTCACTCTCTTCTTTCTATGCTGCAGAAACTTTGGCTGAGAAGGTCCTTTGCCCTAATGGACCAACTGAGGACATGGATGGATGTTACACCATTCTTGATGCTGCTTTTTAAGAACCTCCAAAAAAGGGGAGTCATTTCTTTCCCAAGTAACCCAGTCCAATGATTTGCTACCCTCATCCTTGTAAACACTTTTCTGATCTCAAACACTGGTGTCCTTTGCTGTGATATGACTAGCACAACTTGTCTGCAGCCAGTGTGAACACAAAGAACGTATTACTCCTCCACAGCTGATCTCCCACATTTTTGGAGATTGCTATATCCTCTTAAGTCCTCTCTCCCTCAAACCAAGCAACCTCCCAGGTCCCTCCATCTTCCCTTGAAGATCATGCCTTCTAGACTGACACAAGTTTTTTCACCTTTACTTGTGGCCTCATTTCACCTGTCCTGTGAGTGCAAGTTGGTGCTCAGCATAATGTAACCTTTAGGGAACCTACCTTCCACGACAACCTGCAGGACTCCAAGCAAGAAGTGAGACCAGCAGTTAAAAACAAGCCTAGGTCTCCGCCCAACCCTTTTCAGCGCACAATAAATTGAAATTAAAAATCCCTCAACACTGAGCTGTGGCACAACGTGCTACTTCAGGAAGCAGGGAGCCTAAGGATTCTGCACCGCCTTCCTCAAGAGGGTGAAGTCATAGAATGGTTTGGGTTGGACCTTAGAGATCATCCAGGTCGAACACCCATGAGCAGGGACACTTTCCACTGGATCAGGTTGCTCAAAGAACTGAGAGCAGTTACAAGAACAACTGCTGATATCTCACAGGCTCTGGGTGATCCAGGACTTCCTCAGGTTCTCAGCATGGGTAAGTGACAGGGAGGAGAGACACAGAAGGAAGGCAAGACATCACATCAGCCCCCAAAACAGGGAGCATAGTCATTTTTCCCAACTCACTGTAGTGTCCAGACTGCTCACCTGAGACTAATTTTTCAGTTTTCAGTTTCACATATCAATTAACTAAACCAATTAGCCATCTTTTCCTCCAAGAGTGGAAGACTTATCTCCTGAGCAAGGCAGAAGTGTGGTGAGGTTTCAAGAGGGTGAAATATGTGCCAGGTAAGAGCAGGGAAAGGAGCCAAGCATTGGAAGGGAGGAGAGTCAATGGAAAAGGCGAGAATTATGATGTCCAGGTAAATTAATGCGTTAACCTCGTGATTCAACAGGAAAAGTGGTATCACTAGTGATTACAAACTCTAATTAGTACAAAGGTAAATCCATTACATGTGCCAACAGTGTTTCTAGAACCATAAATCATAGATGCAACCCTGTAATTAAACAGGAAAAGTTGTATCACTAGTGATTATAAACTCAAATTAGTACAAAACAAACCTACAGCATGTGTCAACACTTTTTCTAAAACCATAGGTCACAGGTGCAAGCAGAAATGACACATTCTTCTGTAGGACTACTAGCAGCAAGGCTAGTGCTTCAGGGAGACCCTTTCTATTTCATCAGCAAGGCAGTCCAAACCACCAGGGGGAGGAAAACTGTCCTGCTGCGGCCAGATTTCCACCTGCTCGCTGTCTTCTTGGATTAGCCAGCTTCAATATTCACAGCCTCAATATTCCCCCTTTCATAAGAAGCCTGCAATGAAGAAGAAAAACCCATAGAAACATAAAATGGTTTTGGTTGAAAGGGACCTTAAAGCTAATCCAGTTCTAACCCCTCTGCCATTGGCAGGGACACCTTCCACTGGATCAGGTTGCTCAAAGCCCTGTCCGACCTGGCCTTGAACACCTCCAGGGATGAAGCAGCCACAACTGTTCTGCGCAGCCTGTGCTAGTGCCTCATCACCCTCACATGAAAACATTTTTCCTAGTATCTCATCTAAATTTCCCCTCTTAAAACTGTTCCTCCTCATCGTATCCCGGCACTCCCTGATACTGAACCCTTCTCTAAGTCTCCTGTAGCTCCCTTTCAGTACTGGAATTCTGCTGTAAGTCTCCTCAGAGCCTCCTCTTCTCCAGGCTGAACAAACAGTATTATTTTTTTTTAAGCAGTGCAAGCATCTCAAAGTCCAGATCTCACAATGAAAGCTGGGATGCCTTTGAGACCAAGGGACTTCTTTGCTATGTTGGCCTTTATTTCCTCACTGTTGGACTGCTATGAAGGATGGGAGCTCTCTGGTGGCAAAATGTGAACTTGCAGAAATGGAATTGGAGTGGCCCCACTGCTTTCCCATGCTTCCCATGGAAGGCACAAGAGCGTCACTGAGAACCAGTCCTGTGCTGCCCCCTCCTAGAGCACTGGGAGCAGTCAGACCTCAACACTAGATGAGATGCCCCTTAGGGCGTGGGTACCTGTTTCAGAGCCCATCACAATTCTGAGGTCACAGTCTGCTCCTCGTGCCTTTGCAGCCCCTTCTCCACCTCAGGCAGGCAAGATATGCTGGGATGCACATTCACTGGCCAGGAGGCACCTGCATTTGCTTACAGGACAAAAGCAACAGCACCAGACAGATGAGTAGGGCTGCTGTGGAAATTTTTCACCAAAAGGGTTGTCAAGCACTTGAACAGGCTGCCCAGGGAAGTGGTGGAGTCACCATCCCTGGGGGTGCTTAGAAGACGTGGAGATGTGGCACTTGGGGACATGGTTTAGTGGTAGGCTTGGCAGTACTAGGTTGATGGTTGGAGTTGATTTAAAGGTCTTCTCCAACTTAAATGATTCTGTAATTCTGTGGGAAGCCAACAGCAAAATGAAAAGGAAATGTGTGAAACTGGTCTGCTTGGAGAAACACCAGCAGCTGTCTAACCTGCCAGCAAAGGAGAGAAACACCTCACCACCCAGGTTTCAGGAAACCCCAAAACAGAAGCAAGATCCAGCCAAAAAACCCAAGAAAATGTGGGTGAGGAAGAGCTTGGACTGCCATGATATTCAGAAACAATCAGCCTCCACTTTTCTATACCTGATTTTGGGCACTGCCTCCTTAGGGAACAGTCAAGCTCAAGCATCCAGTAGGCCTCCAACAGGTGACATGTCTGGGAATCTTAAGGAGCCAAACCACCACATCTTATACACACAGCTCATGTACAAAGCCCACTTTGACACCAGGTTCTAAGGTGTGTGCCACTGCTCCACTCTGCTTGAAGATCAGATTCACAATCTGGACACATCTGGCATATCTGGTCCCTCCAAGGAATATGAAAAAGAGAGACAACAGTGACATGCCACCAGTCCTTTCTGGCACGTGTTATGAGCCACAAGCCCTGGCATGCAGATGAACGATGTCGATGTGACCTCAGATCCCACCTCCTGGCCCATGGCAGAAGCCTCCTGCCCAGCTGCCCCTCCACAAGATGCAGTGGACATGAGGAGTCTTCAAATGGTGATGACTCAAAATCAGGAAGGATGATACTCAGAGGTTATTCAAAATAGAGGCACATGTCAGACCCAAGACATTCCTGACATTCCCTCTTCATCATTGGTGGCTAGCGGACCATCAAATTGATCTCCTGCTGCCTTTGTCCATCCTTCCCGGGGCACCTGATGTTGGGAAGAGGAGACCAGGCTAGACAGACCTATGAACTGACCTTGGGCAGTTGTAATAGAGAAGAGCTGTCACATCCTGAGAAATTGCACCATGCTCCAGGAATAGCCTGGAGCCAGCCAGGTTTGTCAGCTTTAGCCTCTCTTCAAGAGGTGGTCATGGCATCTGGGGAGCAATGAGTGCATCAGGCAGGAAAGGGAAAAGCCACCAGGGGGCTAAATGCTGGGGATGGGGGGAAAAAAAGAGGGAAGAAAGACATTAAAAAAAAAAACAGAAGAAAAAAGAAGAAGGGGGGGGAAGGGGAAAATTGAAAACAAAAGAAAAGGAAAAAAGAAAAAAGGCAAAACAGGAGAAAAGGGAGAAAACAGGGGGAAATAGGGTGAACGGGACACGGTGGGGGAAGGAGAAAAAAGGGGAAAGAGGGGGGAAAGCAGGAAGGGAGGGAAAGGTGGAGAAAGGGGAGGAAAGGGGTAAGGGGAGGGAAAGAAAGGGAACGGGAAACAGGGGAATATGAGATAAATGGAGAAAACTGTGGGGCAGGGAAGAGGAGAAAAATGAGGAAAAGAAGTAGCAGGATAAATGGGGGAAAACAGGAAGGGAGGGAAAAGGGAAACGGGGAAATGGGAGGGATGGGGGAATGGGACGGGGAAAAAAGAGAAAAAAGGAGGAAAGGGGGTGGGAGGGGAAATTGGGAGGGGAGAAGATAGAAAAGTGAAGAAAGGAAAGCTGAGGGGAGGGGAAGGGGAGGAAAGCCGGCGGAAGAGAAGGAAAGGAGGGAAGAAGGGAAGGCTGGGGAAAGGGGGGAAGAGAAGGAAGGGAAGAAGGGGAGGAAAAGGAGGAATAGGAGGGAAAGGGGCGAAAGAGGAAGGAGAAGGGGAGGGAGAGTTTAAAAAAAGGGGAAACCCAGAGTGGGAAACCGCTGTTTCGCCCTTGGCTAGGGGCAGCCCCCGCCGGGCTGCAGCCGAGCTTCTCCCCACCAGCAGGTGTCGCGCTGCCCTCGGTCACAGCAGCGCTGGCGGCGGGGGAGGCGGGTCACACCCGTGCCCATGGGTTCGAGACCAGTCCGGGGTTCGAGACGAGCTCGGGGGTCGAGACCATCCCCTCGGGGTGAAGGTAGTCCTGCTGGAATTATATGTTAGGAAAAAGACTTGTGTGAGGGGATTCAGCAGGGGAAGCACTGCCCAGGAACTGGGTTTTCATAGACTCATAGCGTGGTTTGGGACCTTAAAGATCATCCAGTTCAAATCCCCCCTGCGATAGGTAAGGACACCTCTTACTAGATCAAGCTGCCCGGGTTTTGGTTCCATTCGAGTCCTCCTGCATGAGCAGAAGTCCCAGGGCCCTGGGGAAGGACTGCAGGGTAGCCTGAACAAGGAAGAGGTTGCTCTGGTACACACCAACTGGCACCCTGTGATTCCCAGCCTCCTTCCAGAATGCAGCTGCAGGCATGCTCCTTGCCAGCATCCCACATACAGCTTGTTGGGCGACTGCCCATCAGGAGATCCAAGCTGTGGCTCAGACAGACACCAACAGTTGCTGAAGACTGGTAACACACAGGCACATCAAGCTGGTCCATCCCACCAGCCCAGCCAGCCTTTCCCCACTCAGTGTGCTGGTGGAGTCACCTCACTGAAGGTGGGCCACCACCACAGATCCAGGCTCAGAACAGCTCTAACAAGGGCAGTGGGAAAGGGCTGCTCAGCCCTGTTTGTCAGAGGAGACTTCCCCACAGCTACCTCACTGGACAAGACCCACTGCAACAGGAATATTTAGCTCATCGTGAGCCAGCTATCAGATCAGGTGGCTAGCAGAGCCATAGCTAGCAAGCCACTCTTGACCCCATTCGTGACCTGCCCTTATATGACCACATCCTGTGTGCCGACAGTGTGCACAACACAGATAGGAGAGAGGTCAGGGGTACTGTCAGAGGTTCCCATCCATGTCGACGTGCTGTCTGCCTGCATGCTTGCAGACCCTCCTCTTTTCCAGCTTGTTTGCCCTACTCCTCCACTTCACCTTACACAGTCCAATGACAGAAGCCACAGGAGTGTTGTCTATCCATGTGTGTGGTACATTCACCAGGAAAGCAAGGCCCTTTTTAAAACTGCTTGATATACTGGAAGGCAATAAAATAAGTGAGCATCACTTGGTGTGCTTGCTGTCCCTAGTACCCACTTATATTGCCACCGGCACAGCCAGCTTCCACAGCTCTTGGACTCTTCCTGTCCCAGGCTGCAGGCAGGAGATTCATCCTGCTGCCTGCCCTGGTTGTGCTCCACAGGCACAGGCAGCACTGTGACTTCTCACCAGCATCACAGTGGCCAGGGACGAGTGCTTCCCTCTCCATACCAACCTCTGCATCTCTGGCCTCCAGTAGCTACCCTAAATACTCTGTGCAGCCCATTCATACACCATCACATTCCCAGGAATCACATTCAGTGATACTTCATTACCTTTGGGCTGTTTTGAAGATGCTTGCGCTACCCTCCAGCTAATCCTTCCCAGCTGCCAGGCTGCTGTTGATGAATATCTGTCATGCTGACTAATATGGTCTCGTTGCTTCCTTTTTCATTACCCCATGTGTTTCTTTATCTCATGGTCAGACAGTAAGCAGATTAGGGTGGAGATTTTCCAGTCTGCACCCGCACAGCACCTTGCATGATTGGTGATACATGTGGTGGGGCTAATTTACACACCACCTCATCTTACCCTAGAAGCCCTCCTTATAACGAGCCCCCCACTTTTAAACAACCCAATTACAAAATCCAAGCTGCCTCCATTCCTGAGAGTTAAACCTAAAACAGGGTCAACCAGTGGTCTCAGCACAACAAACACAGACAGACCTGCATAAGAAAGAGCTGTCCTGCAGAAGAAAGAACTGTTCTGCAGGAGAAAGAGCCGCCCTGTAAAAGAAAGCTGTCCTGCAGAAGAGCCATCCCACAGAAGATCCACCCTGCAGAAGAAAAAGCTGTCTTGCAGAAGAACCATGAAGAAGAAAGAGCCATCCTACAGAAGAGCCACTCTGCAGAAAAAAACAGCTGTCCTACAGAAGAAAGAACCAGCCTGCAGAACTAATAACCATCTTGCAGAAAAAAGAGCCAGCCTGCAGTAGGAAGAGCTGGCTTGCAGGTAAAGTGACTGTCTGCAGAAGAGCCACCTGCAGAAGAAAAGGCTGGACTGCAGAGGAAAGAGCTGTCCTGCAGAAGAAAGACTGGCCTGTGAAGAAAGAGACAGTTTGTGGAAGAGTCATCCTGCAGAACAAAAGGCTGGACCACAGAAGGAAGAGCTGTCCTGCAGAAGAAAGAGCAAAATTGGCCTGTGGAAGAAAGAGGTGTCCTGTGGAAGAAAGAATGAGCCTGTAGAAGTCACACAACACTGAAAGATTTCTTCATTATTGTGGTGCAGCAAAGCGCAAACCCTGTCATTAAGAAAAAAAAACCAAAACCAAACAGGTACAACCACCTTCTGTCTGGGTCGCAGCATGAGACGAGAGGGGGTTCGTTTAGCCAGGAAATAGGAAATTATTAATGGCATTGCAGATAGATCTCAGCAGCAGCCACCTCCATGGGAGCAACAAAGCCCATATAAGCCACAAGTGCTTAATCTCCAAGAAATGCGCACAGCCATGACAATGTAGTAGCAGTATCATCTTACATGCGCAGAGAAGATATGGCCTCAAGGTTTGGGTGTTCCCCTGCAAAGGCAGAGAAGGCTCCATTAGGCTTACCACAGATTTCCTGCCCCAGGCTGGGAGAGTTGCACAGCTGCCTTCAACTCAGCTCCCCCCTCTATAAAAGGGGTTGCATACACAGCCTTTTCTCACAGCAAAAGCGCATGAGCGGAACCACACTGAACACTGCAAAGCATTCAGATAATGCAGACAGAGATGCTGCTTGAAATCTTTCCCCTTGGTTAAGGGGAATTGTTTAGATGAGAGATTAGGCTTCTCTCCTCAGACTGAGAGTGCGGGGACAGGACAAGGGGGAGAAGTTTTAAGCTGGAAGACGGGAGATTTAGATGAGAGATTAGGAAGAAATGTTTTCCTGTAAGGGTGGTGAGGCACTGGCACACGTTTCCCAGAGAAATCTTGGCTACCCTATCCATGGAGGTGTTCAAGACCAGGTGGGATGAGGCTTTGAGCAACCTGATCCAGTGGGAGGTGTCCCTGCCCATGGCTTGGGAGTTGGAACTTGATAGGCTTTAAGGTCCCTTCCAACTCTAACCATTCCATGATTCTATCATTCTGCACTTCTGGGACTGAGAGGATTTAAGGTCCAATTCACATGTACACAGGGAAGTCAATAAATATTTCTAAGTTTTGCTCGTTACCTGTTTTGAGGATTTAAGCAAGAGCTGAGCAGTGACTGGTCCTTGAGCTAATTCTAGGGCAGGATAGGTTTCATTCTAATGATATCAAGTACTTCAGACAGGCACCTTAGTGGTAACAAAAATTAAGGAAAAAACAAATTATACAAGCCAGGTAGAGAGTAGCTTGATGACATTCTTACATATTTAAATTAAAACACGGCTGTTCCATTCCTCAGCTGCCTCCTTGTTTTATTTCCTCCTCCTAATGGTGAAAACACCCCAGGGGTAATGAAGCATAGGGCTGCCTTCCCCATCAGCTCCATCCAGAGTGGTTCTGATAAGAGTGATAAAATTAGCCAGGTTTTACAGCAGCAAGCAGGGTCAGATTTTGGTCCAGTTGTTCATTGCCTGCAGGGTTTGTAATGTATGGAAATGAAAAGGAATGCAACCTGCAGCAACAGTGGAAGTTGAAAGCAAATTAAAAAGAATACAAGTTCTGGCATTCATCCTTAGCAATTTAAGACAGCCTTTTCATTACCGTAAAAATAACATGTATTTGTAAGCAACAGCCAGCTCCAGTCTTCAGGAAATCTCAAACTGCATTATGGAAAAGGCAATGACAACACTAACACTTCAAAAATGTGAAACTAAGCTAAAGGAGGGAAACAGCTTTCTCAGTCTCACCCTACAGGGCAGGGGCTTGGACCAGACTCCAGGCTCTCCATTGCTGCACACTGCCTAATGTGCAACATCATCATCAGAAAAGGAATGGAGCATCACAGCAGTTCCTGGGAATCACCTGGGAATCACCTGGGAATCAATCCTCCTCCCACTAAAATTTATAGAACCATAGAATCACAGAGTGGCTGGGTTGAAAGGGACCTTAAAGATCATCCAGTTCCACCCCCCCTACCATGGGCAGAGACACTTTTCACTGCATCAGGTTGCTCAACGCCCCATCCAACCTGGTCTTGAACACCTTCAGGGAGGGGGCGTCCATGACTTCTCTGGGTGATCTGTGCCCATGTCTCACCACTCTCACAGAAGAACATTTCTTCCTAAGATTTCCCCTCTTTTGGCTTAAAACCAGTCCCCCTTGTACTATCCCTGCACTCCTTGATAAAGAGCTCCTTCCCAGCTTTCCTGTAGCCCCTTTCAGAACTGGAAGGCTGCTATACAGTCTCCCTGGAGCCTTCTCTTCTCTAACCTGACAACCCCAATTTTCTCAGCCTGTCCTCATATGGGAGGTGCTCCAGCCTCTGGATCATCTTAATGTCCTCCTTTGGACTAGCTCTAACAGATTCACGTCCTTCTTGTGCTGGGGACTCCAGAACTGAACACAGGATTCCAAGCGGAGTCTCCAAGAGTGGAGCAGAGGGGGAGATTCCCATCCCTCACGCTCCTGGTCACACTGCTTCTGATGCAGCCCAGGATATGACTGGCTTTTAGTTTTGGCTAAATTTCCCTTTACGTTTTTACTTTCGTGCATTTCCTAAGCAGAAACATTTCAGCTGTGCACAGCAATGGACTTCTCATGGCTTCATTTCTGCAAGCAAAACAGCTCTGACTGTAAGGTTCACAGAGACTTTCTGTTCCTGTCTAAAATTATCTTTGCTGAGCCTTGCAACGCCAAGTGCATAGAGCCAATATTCTGTAAGTCTCGAGAAAAATGGACTACTTTTCAGGCACACTCAGCTGGTGTGGTTACGGTAACATCCATCCACCATGACCAAAGCTCAGGGCCAGCACCTCATCCCTCACACAATGGGACACTGCCTGTTCCTTTGCTTCATGTGACAGCACATAAAATCAGGGCCTGATCCTGCCACCTAGCTGTACTGTGGTTGCAGGGTGGTTATCAAGTGAAAGAGGATACTCTGTGATCCCTGCTCCAGCTGCAAGATGAGGGTGAAAGGGTATGAAAAGACAGCAGGTGGATGCAGACAGACGGGGAAAGTGGGGACTAACAGGGAGACAACAGCAATTAGCATAAGCAGTGACTCTCTCAGCTTACCAGCTGCTCTGCCGGTTTTCTGCCTCCCTGATTTCCAACAGCAAAGAAGCAATTTGCCTAAGGGCACAGTCAAGAGCTAAAACTGCCCCTCAGAACTGACAGTACTGGGGGGGGCAAATCCTTATTTCCATGGTACAAAAGCAAGACCTGCAGGGCTGTCATGTAGGAGTTTGCCTAAGTAAGGCATGGAGCAGGCAGCTCAAAACAGCCACCAAATACTTCAGAGCGAAAGGCTAAAAAAGGAAGGTTTTAGAGGAGGAAATGAGTCAGTAGCTTGGAGGACAGGAGGGGGAGTTCAAATAGCTGAAGCATATAAAGTAAGCAAGTAGTCACCACCTCAAATGCTGGAAACCCAGTGAGGTGGATGTACAGATCTTCAGTTTCTGTTGATGCAGGGTCTCATCCACAAATGGGAGCACACAGGTGAATTTTATACCAACCACACCAGGGTTTGGAGCAGTCCTTCGCTGGGCAGATGCTTGTTGGCTGCAGTTCATGCTGGTGTTTCAGATGGGAGCCAACATGCTCACCAACAGCGACAGGATTGCTTGAAATGTCTTGGGCTCCCTCAAGGCTAGGGGAGAGGGGGTTTGGGTGGGAAATTTCAAGTTAACTGCAAACGCAAAGAGGGAGGGAGATGCACGTTTTAAGATGGTTCATCCAAACATCCAGCTTGAGCTTTCAGCCTCACTTATTTATAGCACTAATGCTAGGGAAAAAAAGGACAAAGCTTACTCAGTGTTGAAAAGCAGCAAAGCAAGTCAAAACCCCTGCATCTCCACAATGCTGCAGCAGTCCACAGCGTTCAGTTCTTTCTTTGCAACAACCTTGTATTGCACAAAACCCTGGGGAGAAGGGTTAACTCTCTCTGAGAAGACTTTAACCATGCTGGCTCATATAGGACCATGGAAGCAGGGTGTGTATGAGCAAAGCAGTGAACCATGATAGGGTTAGTGTCAGGGTGGCAATAAGCCACAACTTCCTCACCTCTGCCCTTTGTCCCTGTCCTATCAGAAGGGCAGGACTGATGAAAAGGGAGCTGGTAAAAAGACGCAATAAAATTCCCTCCCACTCTCCCCATACTGGGAGCTTCCCCTTGGCTCAGGCACTGAGATGAGAGCTATGGAGGAGCCACATGAGGAACCTGCTGCAAGCTGTCTCAGAGGGAAGCCACAGCGCTGCAAACACTTGGGACAATGGTTAAGGTCACAAGCATGTGAGAAGCAGGCTGTTGAGTTGAGGAGAAGCACAGGACTGCAGAAACAGCCTCCCTTTCCCCAGTACAAGCAACAGCAGGGGATTTACAAACAGGAGGTGTTCCCAAACCATGACATACCCACTGCTCATCACCAGCAGGCAGTTCCTAGTGCCTGTGCTGGCACAGCACACAGACACAGTGAAGTCCTTACCACTGTACACCATGTGCTTGTGAATGCACCTCAGTGCAGAGCTCCTGCCTCTGGCCTCTTCAGAGCATCACAGCCACTGTGTTTATGCCTCATTGGGCTATGCTGTTTTGTCTTTTGGGGAATGAAACCTTTCGAAAAGCCCTTACGGTTGTTGCTATGTGCCGCCCTTCCCAAAGCACATGCATCTTTCACATGAGACGGAAACAAATGAGAGGGATCTCCCTGTTAGGGAAGGAGTCCCTGTCCTTGCTGAGGCTCCTCCGACTAGTTAGACACCTTCTCCACCCACTGCCGTGTTTCCAAAAACACAACCAGATCTCTTGAAACAGACTGAGCGAAGAGGCCAGTCCCAGTTCATTTTCCCTTATAAGTGTAGAACATGGACCAGCCCCAACCCTGTCCTCATGGTCTTACATCATTCCTTCCTCTCCTCCCCAGGATGTCTTACTTCTTTCCCCTTCATAGCGAAACCAGTCTATGAAGAGTGATAGTATTAGAGCTATATGTTGAAAAGACAAAACAAATGTGTCCTTACTAAATTCTTGATTTTACTTGCAAAGTCACTGAAGGCTTTGGTCCAAATGTAAGCATTCCTTGAATAAATATATCAGAAAAGAGCCTAGGGAAGAACTACCGACCCTAGTTTAAGCCTAAGTGATAATGATAGGTCTTTTGGTAGTTTCACCACAAATCAGATGCTCTTGCAAAAGGGATCCCTGGCCAGCATAAGCCACCAAGTGAAGAATGAATTGAGAATAACTCTGAGAGACTTTGGGATGCTGGTGGATGGCAAGCACAACATGAGCCAGTAATGTGTGCTTGCAGCCCAGAAAGCCAACTGTATCCTGGGCTGCATCCAAAGAAATGGGACCAGCAAGGGTGAGGAAGGGGATTCTTCCCCTCTGCTCCACTCTTGTGAGACTCCACCTGGAGCCCTGCATTCACTTCTCGAGTCCTCAGCACAGGAAGGACATGGATCTCTTGGAGAGAGTCCAGAAGAGGCCATAAAAGTGATCCAAGGGCTGAAACATACTCCATATGAGGACAGGCTGAGAGAGTTGGAGTCGTTCAGCCTGGAGAAGGGAAGGTTTGGGGGTGACCTTAGAGCACCCTCCAGTACTGACAGCTGCCACAGAAAAGCTGGTGAGGAGCTCTTTATCAGGGAGTGCACAGATAGCATGAGGGATAATGAGTTTAAGCTGAAATAGAGGAGATATAGATGAGATCTTAGGAAGAAATGTTTTCCTGTGAGGGTGCTGAGGCACTGGCACATGTTGCCTAGAGGTGTTCAAGGCCAGGTTGGATGAGGCTTTGAGCAACCTGATCCAGCAGGTGTCCCTGCCCATGATGGGGATTGCAACTGGACGCGCTTTAAGATTGCTTCCAACCCAAACCATTTCCTTCTATAACACAAGAATCTAACACAACGGGACTGCTTTTCCAACACACACATCTTTAATATAGGGTATTTCAGCAACTTCTATCTAATGTGAACAGGCAGAACAGCATCTAAAAGGGATCTCCTGGAGTGTGCTGCAAGGAGGGGAAAGTAATCAAAATGTGACACCCTCAATTACAACAGCAACCTGGACAGAAACAGTAAGGTTTAGTAGTAGCGATTCATGCTGTAACCTGGTATGAAATATTGCCACCTTATGCCTCAGCTCTGGAAACCTACAACCAAGACTTAGTTTTGTTCTCTACTTAAAAGCAGTCACAAAGTCTCAATAAATGAGCTTCATGTCAGGCACTTTTTGGTCATTGATTCAAACTGGGAACATCCCTGCAGTCCAGACTAGTAATGAAACTTGCCTATGTGGTTTTTTTACCATTAGTAGGTGCTTCTGTAACCCGATTACAGAAAGCTCGAGCTTCACAGCCCAGAAGCTTTAAGGAAATATTTTTGTAGTTTCAGAATACTTCAATAAATGCGTAACATCAGCTTCTCTGGTTCCTGCACCAGCGTTTTCTCAGCGGTCGGCTTTGTTCCGAGGACAAACCACTCATTGTTTCAGTCACCTGAAATAGAAGCCGCTTTGATTCGGGCGTGGATGATGCTGGTGCTGCTGGTGGTGTTGGTACTACTGCTGCTGTCGGCGCTGGGCAGAAATGCACAGGGTTTCCTGCAGCAGCCAGCGAGTGCGGCCGGCCTCAGCCAATCAGGAGTGCCTGACTGAGATCGCACCAAAGTAGGTAGTGAAAAAACCCTCGCACACACACAAAAAAAAAAAAAAAAAGCCCCATACTTCCTCCTCACCAGCTCTTCCCCCGCCCCCATCCGCTCTTTGAGGCCACCTCCCCCCACGCCTGCTCTCCTCTGTGCATCAGGACCCTGACTGCCCCACAGCCGCCCATCTCCCCCAACTCCCACCCCTCTTCCCCCCTTCAACCCCAATCCTGGCACCCCTAATCCCTTCGCCCCTGCTCCAGTACCTAAGCCCCCTTTAAGCCCCCTATTAGCAGCCCCAAGCCTCTCGTCCCCCTGCCACCTCATGACCGCCTCAGCCTCCTTTAACCCCTATTCCAGCATCCCCAAATCCCCTTTTTGCCCCCCCGCCCTCCTACTTGCATCAAGGCCGATACTGCCCCCCAGTTGGGCAACTGCTGCCCCCTTGCCCCCTCGTGGCTGCCCCAGCACCCTTTAGACCCCCTCCCAGTAACCCCCACCCTCTTTTTACCCCTACCCCTTTTCCTCCTCCCCTCAGGGCCGTGATGGCCCCACAGCCACCCCTCAAGCCCTTATCACCACCTCAGTCCCCTTTAACCCCCCTCCCAGCACCCCTAGGCTTCTTTTTGCACCCTCCTCCCCACCTCAGGGACCTAACACCCCTCTGCCCTATCACCACCTCCTCTACCTCCCCATCCCAGCACCCCCAAGCCTCTTTTATGCCCCCCCCTCCCCTCATGGCGGTGAAGGCCCCACAGCTCCCCCGTAAAACCCCACAACTGCTGCCCCCCCACCTCTCACCACCACCCCCAGCCCTCTTTTCGTCCTCGTCCCGCCTTCTTCCTCCTCTTAGAGCCACCGCCCCCCTCAGCCGCACTCCTCTCGATGTCCCACCCCACCAAGCGCTTTCCCGCCCCGCCGCACCTCGGGGAAGGTAGTCCCGCCCCCTCCGCAAAGAAGCCTCTCCTATTGGTCTACTGCCTGTCAATCACCCGCCGGCGCGCTCCGCGATTGGACAAGGCTCGTCTCGGGCTGCGTGGGTGTCGTGCCCACCCCACCCTCCGCAGATATACGCATGCGCGCGGGGCAGGGTGGGGTTAGAGTTGGGGGGAGCTCCCACCATAGCAACCGCTTCCTCCTACTGGGCCGTGACGTCGGCAGCGTTTCCGCCCGGCTCGCGCCCTCGCCGCTTCCCTTCCCGCTGCCGGAGCCCGCGCCGCGCCCAGCACCCGAGGGGAGCCGCACGCCGCCATGGTGAGGCAGCTGGGGCCGCGGGGGGATCCCATTCTTTCCCCTTTCCCACCCTCCCTCTCATTCATCTCCGGGGAAAGGAGGTGGGGGGGGTCACGGGTGGTACCGCCGGCAGCGTCGCGCCCCTCTATCCCTCTCCTCGTTCCTTCGCCTCTCTTTCTCCTTCCCTCCACCCGCTCCTTCCCGTTCGCCTTCGAACTTGAGGCGGCGGATCCGTTCTCCTCTCTTCCCCCCGCCACCTCGCCATGAGGCGGCGGAAGGTTGCGCCCCCCCCCGCCCCCCCTTTTTGAGGCGATGGAACTGTCCTTTCCCCTGTATTCTCTCTCTCCCCCCCCAGTGAAGAGATGGTACATTCCGCGCCGCGTGCGGGCGCTCGGGGCGGGCGAGCCCATTTTACCCGTTGAGGGGGGATTGGGTGAGGAGCGAGGCGGGAAGAGCGGCTGGATGCGGGGGGTTGGGGATGGTGCCCCTCCCTGCGCCGCAGGGCGCGGCCTCGGCGGGGCTGGGGGAAGGCCTCATCCCCGCCACGCGTGGGCCGCATCCCGGCGGAACGGGCGAAGGGAGTGGGGCTGAGCCCACCGCGAGAGGCCGGGGGGCTCGGGAGGAAGCGCGGCCTCAGCCGCATCCGCCCCGCCGGGCGGTAGCCATCTTCCCCAAAGGCGAGAGGGAAACCAGTGGAGGGGGCGGGTAGGGTCTGGCCTAGAAAACGGTGGCGGCGGCGGCTCCTCCTCGGCCGAGCGGGGCGGCTGAGGCGAGAACCCGGCCTCCCTCAGTCCCCGGGCTCCGCTCTGCCGTCCCCGGGCCGCAGCGAGCAGCCCCGGCCGCAGACAAAAGCAGGGATGTAAAACCAGCAGGGAGGCTGACAACAAACACGAGTTTTGGGGGGTTTTTTTGCACCGATCGCTCAAAGAAGCTAAAATTTTAAAGTATTTGCTTCAGAGGCTTGAGAGAAGCTCATCTTGCTTCTCTGCTCAGGGAAGATAGTGCTGGAAGCATTCTGGAATCATGGAGTGGTTTGGGTTGGAAGGGACCTTAAAGCCCATCCAACTCCCCTGCCATGGGCGGGGACACCTCCCACTACATCAGGTTGCTCCTAATCTAAGTTAGTGCTAGAAACGGGAAATGTAGAAATACATTAAATGTACATGCCCATTTGCTCTTGCTTTCAAAAAAAGCCAGGGAACCCCTTTCATAAATGTAGTGAAACAGCCCAAACAGCTGTAATGCTTCATGAGGGTTCATCTTCTCTTGGTTTGCCTGTGCTAAAAATTTGCATCCATATTTAACTGGCTACTGAGACTGACAAATTCACTTGAATTCTTTGCTCTGACAGTTTTAACTGATGGTCTTCATAGAATCATAGAATGATTTAGGATGGAAGGGACCTTAAGGCCCAACCAGTTCTGACCTCCTGCCGTGAGCAGGGACACTTTCCACTGGATCATGTTGCTCAAAGCCTTATCCAACCTAGCCTTGAACACCTCCAGGGATGGGGCAGCCACAGCTTCTCTGGGCAACCTGTGCCAGTGCCTCAGCACCCTCACATGAAAACATTTCTTCCTAAATTTCATCTCATCTAAATCTCCCCTCTTCCAGCTTAAAACCATTTCCCCTCATCTTATCTCTGCATTCCCTGAGTTCCTGGGCCCCTCATTTTCTAGAATGGTTTGTGCTGGAAGGGACCTTAGAGATCATCCAGTTCTCTTTTGCTTGAGTCATGCACAAACCCTCACCCAGCAACATTTCATTGTTTTGATGCATTTGCCTTTAATGGAGGACTTGCATATTGAGGCCTTCCCATGGTATTTACCATTAGTTTCTTGAGCATCCAGTAAATAAACTTATTTTCAGTATATACCCAGCAGATAGGATGTGCTGCTTCTCTCCCTACTTCCTATAACACCCATGTTGAAGCATCTCTGCCTTGTCTGCAGTGTGGAGCAGAGCTAATGGGAGTTGCAGATGAAGCTGCTCAAAGTATGGCAAGACTTGCAGCTCTTGTTTAAAATAGGCTTGTCTGAACAAGCTAGCTACCACCTCTGCAGTATGCAAACCTAGTTTAGAATGACTACTCAGTGTGTCAGGCTTCATCTTGCTCTGGAACCAGAGAATTCCCCAGTCAGTCATAACTAGTATTTCTCATAGTCATCTCCTTTTGGGAAAAGGGTCTGGATTGGTGTTTTTTAAGATGCTTTCCAGTTGCTGGGAATGAGTTTGCTTTTGGGCAAAGCCTGTAGGTCTTCTGGCAACGTAGAGGAATGCCAGCAGGAGGGCATCATTTGGTATCAAAAGAGCATTGGATTTTCTGCTTTTGTGTTTCGCCACAAGGTTCATTTTCTTTGCTGCTGGATTAAATGAGTCCATGGTCTTTGGAGGACCGTGCAAATTATTTTTCTTGCTTGTTAGTCGATGCTGTTCCCAAATCTGTGTAATTACAAGGTACATATGCCTCATATACAAGATGACAGCCTCATGACAATTGGTAGCGTGGGTGTCTGGCATGTTCCTGCTCGCCTTGTCAGAGTATCACTATCAAGAGGCTCCTGCTGGGAGCAAGGGCTGACCTAAGTGATCTCATGCGGGAGAGCCTGCAGACAGCCAGAATTTGCATGTAAGGCTGTTCAGAGCTTTTTGCTCGCCTGACTATTCAGTATTCACGGTAATCTCCAGGAAGGATACCTTCAAGTATCTGGGATGCCCAGAGCAGGCCTTCAAAGACTGTTTTTCACAGAATCACTAGCTTGGAAAAGACCCACAGGATCATCAAGTCATCGGCCACTAAACCCTGCCCTCAGCACCTCATCCACCGGTCTTAAATACATGCAGGGATGGTGACTCAATCATCTCCCTGGGCAGCCTGTTCCCATGCCCAGTGACCGTTTCCGTGAAGAATTTTTTTCTGATGTCCGGCCTGAACCTCCCCTGGCAGAGCTTGAGGCCATTCCCTCCTGTCCTGCCACTTGGGAGAGGAGGCCAGCACCCTCCTCTCTACAACCTCCTTTCAGGTAGTTGTAGAGAGCAGTAAGGTCTCAGCCTTCTCTTCTCTAGGCTAAACAACCCCAGCTCTCTCAGCTGCTCCTTGTAAGACTTGTTCTCCATTGCTCAAGGGTGAAGTTTAAGCTTTTTTAAGGGTGAGGTTTAAGCTTTATGTTGCCATAGATGCCTGGAGGGTCACCAGAAAATTCTTACACACACTTGGGCTCATCATAGCTGATTTCTGTGCTGAATGTGTTTCTAAGATGCTTTGCTTTCCTGCAAAAGTCTTGTTGCCTACCAGCTTACACGCATGTTACTTTGAATCATGCATTCCAACACAGGAATGGGTACTACTCAAAACTTCTACCCTGCTACTGGCTACCATGGTTCCTGTTTTTCAGCAGTGTTGCAGGGATTGCCTTTTGTGGGCATTGCTTGTTCTATCTACCTTGATAATTACATCAGGAGTGAACTTTGTGGTAGCTGGGAGGAAGTGGTTTCCTAGTTGGCTGAAAGCTGAGGGAATGACCTCCAGGAATCCAGGGGAGGCTTTTTTGCCCTTTTTTAAAATATAATTTCTTTCTTACTCATCCCTCTGTGTCTAGTGAGTAACCTTTTTTATGGCAGGGGATAAAATCCTGAAGAGGCTTTTGATTCACCTCTGTAAAAGAGGCCAAATAATGCAAAATAAAACCCGTGATTCTAGCAAGTAAATTTTCTTTCAGTTGATATGGAAATAATTATTTCTTACTGGCTTATGGTGTGCAAATAATGGCCTCTTGCACAACAGCAGTAAAAAGGCAATTATTCTTCCTATCATACTTCAGATCTGAATTGAAGCTTGGGACTTTCAGATGCATAGACTGCCTGGCATAAACAGGGGTGTCTGTCTATCTGGCTGTAAGTGGTGAAGGACATGGACCTCTTGGGTTGTGGAAGGTTGCAGTGGTGCTGGCCTTCAGGGTGAAGTTAAACTATGCATCCCCGCCTTTCCTATCCAGTAAAGTGGGGGTAGTAATATCAGATGGGTTTCTTGAGTGTTCAGATAACATATGAAAAGCAAAGCAGTATTAAAGATCCTTGAGTTTTTAACCACCCATGTTTTCGGTCAGCTGTCACCTTTTTAGGACCCTTGTGTGGCCAAATCTTCCAGTCTGGTAGCGGCAGGCAGGCTGTGCAACAACCTTCTGACTAAGTTCTTTCACAGCTAATGTGGCTCCACTTTCACTTCCAGGTCTTCATGCTGAGGATGTCCCAGGTTGTTGCCAGGCCGTGTAAGGGACTGCTTTGTGGAAGCCAGTGTCCCAGAACAGTTGGGTGGTCATAGCTTTAACCAAAGAAATATTTGCCACAGAGATGTACTGTGACACATTAGTGAGTCAGATGGAAAAGCCATGTGGTTGCCCAGGCAGTTCTGGCTGCGGCAGTGGGGTTTGGAGGTGGATAGGAGGGATGGTAACCAGGCATAGGGTAAACAAGGTGTTTGCTGAAGAAACTGAACTAGATGTATGGCAGGAATGTGGCTAGCAAACATGGGAGCACAGCCTCTGCATTTAAACGAGGCAAACTTTAATAAGTTCTTGGTGAAAAATTAGTGATGCTTTCCAAAGAAGAAAAAATTTCCACTTGAGTAGCTGTGGATGGTCCCTGTTGGTGTATACAATGTGTGTGTGTGGGTTCCCAAGCAAAACAAGGCAAGAACTTGTTCTCAAGACGTCATCTCTGTAGATAATGTGTACACAGGCACTGCTGTGGGGGCCTCTTCAGTTCTGATCATGGGAAAGAAAACCCACGCTATAAAAAAATGCCTATACTTAAAAACAAATTTAGTCCTTCAAACTTGGCAACCAAGTCACAAGTTTAAAGTCGTCTTGACTGTCTTTCAGTTGGAGAGGGAATAAAGACTTCTCTTATGTAAAATATTTTAAACATGTAACAAAAATACTGGAGTTCATAGCTCTTCCTAACAAAAGAAAAAGCAAATTTCAGTGTGTCAAAGTTACATTTCAATGCAGACTTGCTACAAATCCAGTTTATCAAGCCTCTGGCATCTGTCTTACTCTTGAAATGGCTTTCTGTATATGGGGATTTTCTTGAGAAAGCTTTGGATTATTCTTTGGTCTTCCCTCATTTAGATCAAATTTCACTTGTAGAGGACTTGCTGATGGAAGCCAAATGCTGGAAGCCCTTAGAGATAACCAGGGATGGCTCCTGCAATCGTAAACCTGCTAGACAGAAGCCTCTGTTTGGGCTGCCCTGTGTAGGGACAGCATTCTGCTCTTGCAAGACTTCTGCAGTGCTTTGCACTTAGGGCAGGAAGGATGGCTTTGTGTGGGGAATAAGAGCTGCTGTGTTACTGCAGCACATGCTGACGAGGCATTTAATGCAACCATTACCTCATGTGCCTACAGCAGCCTATATCGAAATACAATGGGGATACTGGTGCAAGTGCTCCAGGATAATGTATGGGCTGCGAGGCATGCTGCCTTTGCAGTGCTTGTGTGGAAGTACTGGAGGAGAACTCATTTTTGCTTATTGCCTCAGAGAAAGTTACTCTGTCCGTTCTTGCCTGAATGTCTCCCAGATTATGCTGTACTGGTACCAGTTTCAGTAATGAGGTAGCCTACCTCCTCTCTGTTGCCTTGTTTCAGCTGGGTTAACCAGCCCTGTGGTTCTTGTCCTTGGCATGTAGAAGCAGGCTGGCTACTTGGACATTTTCTCTGCATTTGTGTCCTGAGAATGATTTTAAGCTGGTGTTGCCTGTGTTAGTTTTGTCCTCTGTCATAAAATATCACTAGTGCTTGTTTGTGTCACCTACCATGTACTGCTCACCCATACAGAGCTGGGGAACTGCTTTCATACTGAAACAGGACCAGAATCAGGCTGGCTGTGGTAGCCCTGTGGTGTTAATGCCAGAACACACAAAATCATAATGAATGTGCTGTATTGAATCCTCTGAGCTGAGTGATATTGGGGCCAAAGAAAGAAAATCCAGGCTAACAAATAAAATGTTTGTTCTTTCATTAATGGCAGGGTGGAGGCTTCTTCCCAGCTATTCTTCTGGGCAGATCAGCAGAGACAGTCTATTGAGGACATGTATTTATGAGTGTGGCATTTCTCCTTTTCCAGTGCTCTTAAGTCATTCTATTGCTGCTTTACAGAGAATGGTTGCAAACACCCTAGAACAAAAGCTGCCCAGGGTTTGGGTTAATTTTTCCATTTTAAGGATTCTTTTGAAGCCACTTGTGGCTGGTCTTAACCTAGAGTTGAACAGGGAGTCCTACAGTTCCAGGAGGAGATTGGTTTTGGGGGAACAGTTGCACCAGGAGTTTATGGGTTCATGTCAACCTATGCCGTGACACAGCTATAGGGTTTCCTCAGATGGAACAAATGTTCATTGTCCTTAGCAACATAATGGCTGCTCATATCAGCCTGTGTGACGAATCCAGGAGTTGTATAGCAGCTGTGAAATGGAGCAGCCCTGGCTACTAACAGCATTTTGCTTTGCACATCTAAAAATATTCGGTTAACTGTTGTCCCTTAAGCTTCTGGTCAGCCCCAGCTATCAGCTGCAGTTTAACAGTTGATTTTGAGTTTCCAGACTAAATACTCTCAATGTTTTTGGAATCTGAACTGACTTGCCAGCAGTACTCAGTTTCTTTATAAGGAAACAACTTGTCTCCTGCCTTGGAGACATGTTTCTGGCTGTGCAGTAGGACAAAGGTATGCTCCTGGCTGGCAACTTTGCATCTACCTGCAGCTCTGCTGCTGCTTCTGCTTCTGGCTCTCTGCTGAGCATTAACCTCTTCTTTGAAAGTTAAATTCCTGGCAACCTGAATTGGTGCAGGGGAAGTAGTTGTGGTCTGAGAGCAAAGATCAAGAATTGACAAAGGTAGGGCTAGGTAATGTGAACCACAATTCCTAGATTTATTCCCATGCTAGTTCAGACTTTCTAAGCATTTTCTGCTTAGAATCTTGTGGTTTTAATAACCAAAATGTGAGTCTTAACACCTGTTGTCAGCTACTGAGATACCATTAGTTAGACAAATCTCAGGATAAAAACAGGTTGTCTTGAGTTTACTGTGGATTTGTTTTTAGTGACTGATGCAATGGTTCTAGAGTCTGCACTGTTTGCCTTCTTAAGGCAACCTCATGTTATTTAGTCTTCCCAGAGACCTCTTACCTGTACCAGCTACAGGGATGGGAGGAGAAAGACCTTTATTCCTCATTAGTTTAGGCTCACTCTGACAAAGTGTAATATCCGTGTGGAGGAGGTGACAGAGGAGTGAGTCACTTTTAGTCTGTGTTTGCGCTTTTGCTCAAATTTATCTGGGAATAGGCTTTCTCTGCTTACATTCCTTGCCTTGTTGGAGATATGTAGAAGGGTGGCTCCCTGCCAGTCAGCTGAAGCATAATCAGTCACTCCCTGTTCTCCCCTAAAGCAAGTGCAGAGATTCTGGATAGATTGCCCCAATACTCCCTTCTTGCGGGAGGTCCCCTAAAGTAAACCCCTAAAGAGCACTGTTTTCTGTGCACTTACTTGGATTCACTGCTGTATGAGATTGATTGCCTTGGGTTTATGTGACCGGCACCTGGGAGATCTGGATACCAGACTCCATGGTAATAGGTCCTACCAGCAGTGCAACCTCTCCTTACAGGGTTAGCAAAGCTGTGGCAGCCATTAGAAGTTACAGAAGGAGAGATGTTGGTGTGCAAAGGAGGATCTGAGCTTACCTGAGGTCCTCTGTGGTAGGCATTAATCAAGGCTTAAAAAAAAAAATGCATTAAGGTGTTGTTCAGTCAGTAACTATCTCTCCAGGACAGCCTGTTCGAAAGCTGACATTGGGGTGGTTCCCCCCTCACCACTGATCTCCCTGGGTTTGCAGCTGAACAATGCTATTTCTTTAGAACATTTTCACTCTGAAAGGGTGCAACGTCCCCAGCAAAATGAATCCATCAAGCACATGTTTTGGGGCTGAGCTTAAGCAAAAAGAAAATGGACAACCTTTAGTCTTTTTCAGTTGGTCTGTCTCACCTGATGCTTTACCTGACTGTTCAGTACTGCTGACTGTGCTTCTATAACAGTGACGTGTGGTAGTTTACACAGAGGGAGGAGAGCAATTTCCCTTGCAGGATGTGAATTGCCATACCTGAGGGTAATGTCATTTGAATTTGAAGACCAAAAACCCATCTGGGTAAGAAGCAATTTTTGTAAGGAATGTCACAGTTTACACAGCATGCTATGTTTTGAGCAGATAGATGAGTGTTGAGCAGGCTTTAGTTCAGGGATGTCTTTCCAGGAGTGTCTACTGGTCAAGGATGCCTTCCAGTATTTGCTATTGCATGGCTGCTTTTAAACTCCCCAGCTTTGCTGAGCTCTGAGAATAACTCAGAAATGTTTCTACCCTTCCACATCTTTTTTTTTGGCTCATTCCCAGAAAAGCAGGAGACTGAAAATGCAGTTCAGCCTCTCATCACTCTTGTTTGGTCTTGTCCTCTTTATTCTGTGCAGCTGCCTTTAACATAGGATGGGTGATGCTGCATCCACACCCCCTGTTAGAGCTGGCACACAGGGATGCCACTGAGGTACTAGAATTTCCCATCAGTCTTCAAGGCGAAGAAAAAGCAGGGTTGAAAAGGCAGGCAGCTGGCTTTAAAAATTGGCAGAGGAACTGCTGAGAAGTAGACACTGTATCTGTTAGACTTTAAAACACTGAATTCAAAACAACTTTTGAAAGTTGCTTTTTTGACTAAAAATTGTACGACTACAGTCCCAGTACCCCACTAGAGTTCTTTTGATTTCTAAACCAAATCCATGTTACAAGTGTGGAATTTGGCCGTGTTTTACCTCTGTTCCTAAAGCTGCTTGCAAGTGTGTTAGAAATAGCTGTGAAACTTTGAACTGAAGATCCTCATGGACTTAAATTGTCCAGCCAACCTGAAATGGGGAACAAAATTAAGCTGCTGTAATGCTAAAGGATTTACCACAATTGAATCTCAAAGGACAAGGGGTAGACGTGTGTAAAACTACCCCAAAACTATGTTCTAATATAAGTAGAGTTGTGCCTTCTTCAGAATACTTTTGGTTTGTCAGCTGGTTGTGGGCAGCATTGAGACTCCAGTTTCTTTTCTTGGCCTGGAAAAAAAGGGCCTGCAGCCTTTTCTGACGAGACTTTCAGGCTACTGGTGACTATTTCCAGTACTGGTTGTCTTCTAGCCTTGAATTTGAGGCAGTGCAGTAATGCAGTTGAGAAAACTGTCATGATAGCTGTAAAGATGTTTGGCTTTGTCTTTGCAGGCATCTGGAGTACAAGTTGCCGATGAAGTATGCCGTATCTTCTATGACATGAAAGTGCGGAAGTGCTCTACACCTGAGGAAATTAAGAAGAGGAAGAAGGCTGTCATCTTCTGCCTCAGTCCAGACAAAAAGTGCATTATCGTGGAAGAAGGCAAAGAGATTCTGGTGGGAGATGTTGGTGTGACGGTTACCGACCCTTTCAAGCACTTTGTGCAGATGCTTCCCGAGAAGGATTGCCGTTATGCCTTGTATGATGCAAGCTTTGAGACCAAGGAATCCAAAAAAGAAGAGCTGATGTTTTTCTTGTGGTAAGCAGTCTTTCCAACTCATTCATTCCTAACACGTAATCCAAGCGCTGCAGGTGAGGTCTCTGAGTATTTGTGTTGCCCAGGCTGGCGAGGTGGCAGAGGAGAGCCAGGAGGCATTCTCCTTGTTCATAATCAGTCGGATACTGCTTCTGTCTATGCTGGATAGCAAATGTCACTAATTGCACTCTTTTTTGGTGTGTTCCACCAGGGCACCAGAACAAGCACCTCTCAAAAGTAAGATGATCTACGCAAGCTCCAAGGATGCAATCAAAAAGAAGTTTCAAGGTATGTAACAAAGCTAACATTCCTAACCGTGCCATGCCCCTAGAATGATTACACAGCAAGGCTTAACTGTTGGCTGATGAGTTTGAGAGGCTGTGCTTTTTTGAGATACAAGTGAGAGATGAGAACTTCACAGACAGCTCTGTGTGACAGAGCTAAAGTAAGCTCTGGCTAAAACTTGACGCTGCCTGACTGAATTTGAGAGGCACTAGGACTGTGCTGAGGGCAAGAGCAGGCTTTGCAGTGTGCAACACCGTAGCCGTACTGCACAGAGTAGCACATCTACACTATACAGGCTAGAAACCATTATGTTATAACACAGGGCTGGATTTTGTGCAGAGCTGCCTCTGTAGCAGAGGACTTTTCAGCTCTGTCTGCTGAAATGAACAATTTCATAAACTTACTGTCCTGTAGTTATATTTAGAGATGCAGTTGTGATTACACTGCTACTCTCTACACACCCAGTGGAGAAGCAAAGTTCTGTTCAGCCTGTCAGACCTCATTAATCAGGGAGTAAACACCTTGCTGCAGCATTCAGAAATCTCATGCTAAGTCATTCATTCCAATGGCTCAGAGCCAGATACTGCTGCAGCTTCCCCTTCTGTTCCGCAAGGGCCAGAATGTTGCCCTGTGCAAGAATGACATTGTGCAGCAGTGCCAGCCTCCACAGGACAGCTCACCAGTAGAGTGGTACCACCCAGAGGGAGTGTTTTGTGCTGCATTTGTAGAAGCTGGAAAAAGAAATCCTGAAGAAAATATGCTTGTTTCCACATAAGACGGGCTTGGGTCAGGTTCTGTGTCCTCCAAAAAAGAAACCACTGTTGATACTTTAGACCAGCAAAGCCTTACTGGTTTCTGATCTCAGGTTCCCCCTCTTATTCTTTCATCCACCTCTCCAGAGCCGAGTCAGCTGTCTCAGGGTGCTTCCATGTTGCTCCCTTACCTGCTGTATTCAGGGTGGCACTAGGAGCGAGAGGCTCACTCATAAGAGAGCCTTCAGTGAAAAGGCTGACAGTCTGAGCATTGATCTAGCAAAAGCTTTCTCCCCCGTACTTTAACGGTGATATTCAGTGTGTAGCCAGATGTCTTCCATGACAGAGGGGAAAACTATCTGGATTCCTAAGCTACAGCAGAACTTGCCTGTGTGAGTGACCAAATTGCTTCTTCTAACATTACTACCAAGTATGTTATTTTAATTGATTTACTGGCATGTTAAAGTACTGCATTATTGAGTGTTTTGCCTCTTTTTTTAGGCATAAAGCATGAATGCCAAGCAAATGGGCCAGAGGACCTCAACCGAGCTTGCATTGCTGAGAAACTAGGAGGCTCCCTAGTCGTAGCTTTTGAAGGAAGTCCCGTGTAGATGTCATACAGTGCCACAACTCTACAAGCATTCCATGTTTTAATATATCAGTTATGTAAAGCAACTATTCTAGGCAAGGGTTTCACTAACTGTAGGGAAGCTGTCTTGTAGAATAAAGTAGATTTTGGAGATGTAGCTTGTATGTACAAATGACCCTAAATAAATCAAATCTAAGGATTTATCTTGGTGTATTAATATTTGCATTGGTTGTCCAGCCCAATTCTGTCCCTCATGGATTAACACTAAAGGTCTTCAAAAAATTTGGGTCCAATGCAGCAGCATATCCTGGGGTGAAAGGTGGGGAGGTGAGAACAATATGGTTCTTGTTCTTACTTTTCTAAATTGTCATAACAAGTAAAATTCAGTCATTTTGAGGCTACTGGCCACATTGCCAAACTCAAAAACTTTACCCCTGTAGCTGTTTAATACAAAACTGTAAAACCTGTAGTTAGGCTAAAAGCAACCAGTTGGCACCGAAACTGGGTTAAATTCTTAGTGCTTGCAGTTAAAGAGCAGTACTAATAGAGGGTAATTCTGAAGTTAAACAGAGAGCAACTAGACACACTTTTTCTGGAGAAGTAGTTCTGATCCACTCTCTTATAAATTCACGGTGCAGTAATAATATTTAAAGGTTCACTTGTTCTGTAGGTTCAGTTTTCCTGTTATGAAGTGTCTTGAATTCTCTTCCAGACTGAGCGATCTATACAAATTGCTTTTCTGTTGACATAGTTTCATTTAGAACCTCCTTAGTTTCTCTAATACACACTCACTAGCAGATCAGATGCTTCTGAGGCTTTTACAAATGCAGGTTCTTATATTGGAGCTCTCCAGTTATGGGCAGTACAGTGAGAGGTAACCATGTCTTAAAACATGGTATTCTCAGCCCTAGACTTTGGTCACTTGGTCCATTTGTCCATAATTACTCTTGATTTAACTTAGTAGAACCAATTGGCCAGACTAATATGGCTTGATCTGGGCTTTTTGTCTGTTAGCTTCTTTAATTCTGTAGAAATGCATGGAAATATCACCTACTAGAAAGTTTGACCTGAAATGCCTTTTGTATGGGAGGGGCGGGGGTAGAGAACATTCCTGTGCCAGCTACAGAGATCTTAAAAGCTTCCATGTTTCACTAGTGGTTGATTAAAGCTGTTTCCTTTGTGTAATGTGTACATGGGAGTTGCATAGAGTTTTCCTGTATGTCTGTAGAGAAAAAGAAAAACAAAAACTAAACCCTTAGCCTCCAGTGCGTTACTGTGATCTGTTCTGTGTGTGCCAAATTCAAAGAGCCTAAATAAATGGGGTTTCCTTCCCCTGGGTCGGTGACTGATTCCTCTCCAGCCTCTGGACCAGCCCTCTGCAGTGGGGCTGGCACTGCTGGCTGGTGCTGGGCACTCAGGGAGCTGGTACACCTTCTGCTGCCCATGGGTGAGAAAGGATGGGGGGAACAGGCTGGAAGGAGGAGCTGGTGGAGGCAGAGGGAGTTTGAGGGGAAAAGCAGGTTCATCTGTTGGCAGTGTGGTTCCCTCCTTGGCCCTGCATCCCTCTGTGCTGTGTAACTGCCAGCCCACTGCAGGCTCTGCCTCCATATCAGAACCTGGTCTCTTCCTTTCAGGCATGGGACCCTGGTTTTGGGAAACATCTTTTATTTGCTGTCTGAACAGGAGAAGGCCAGTGTGTGTTGGTTACTTTGTGCTGCTTTCCCTGTCAGAACTGAGGGAGCTTTCTCTGAGGAAGCCCAGGCAGTTACAGGCTGCCCCTTCCCCTGCCAGCTCTTGCCAGATGTGCGGGGACAGAAAGCTGTTCTGTCCCTGCAGCTCTGGCAGAGCTGTGCGCTGCACTGGTTTATCTCTAGAGCCAGGGAAATAATGGTCCATTACCTAACTCAGCATGTGCCCTCTCTAGCCACGCTGCACAGTTAAAACCTTTAATTAAAGGCAGGCATTGACTGCTTGCTCTAACTTGGCACCCGTGTGGGTCACAGGGTTGGGAGTACAAGGCTTTCCAAGAGACCCACTGAAGCAAAGCTTTCAGTTACTGAGAAAAGCAAACCAGCCTGGTTTTGGCTGATGCTTTGGACCTGTGTTTTAGTTAGCTCAGAGCTTGCCCAAGTGGGTAAACATCCCCATAAAAACAGCTCCTTCTTGCCTATGTGTCTGCAGTACTGGTCTCTGTCTGAAGTCCAGGCTGAGATAAGGAAACAGGAGTGAGCAGTGGGAGTGGTGCTGCCTGGCAAACAAGGGGAACTCCCAGTCAAGATCCAGCTGATAACAAGGGCCCCCAGCCTGCAGGCATTTTCTAAGAGATATCTCACCCAGGCCCAGGTGACACCATGGTAGACTTCTGCCTGTGATTGCCTTCCTTGGCTACAAAATGAAGCAGGAGACCCTGCTAAGTGGGAAGGATGTCAGACCTGGAAGATAGGAGAGCACTTCCCACAGTGTGAAACCCTTCACCTCGGACTGGGTTAAGAAGTTCCTTAGTCCCAGAACTTTGAGGGATGAGAGGTCCAAGGTAGCATGGGGACATTGTTGCGGTCCTGCAGCTTAAGCTTTGGCTGCTTTTAGGACCCTTGCAGCAATTCCCTAAGTTTTATACTGGAAGAATACTCCAGGGTTTGGCAGTAATTCCTAATTTCAGAGCTACAGGACTTCAGGGTTGTCCATGCCATGGAGCTAGTGGGCCAGACTTCACCAGCTCCCAAGGTTGTCTTTCTGTTGGATGGGATGAAGAGAACAGGAAGATGCTTTGTCTTCTGCCTGTTTCAAATCCTTTCAGTTTCTCCCAACTCACCCAAACCATCTGAAAAGGCAAGGCAAGCAGGAAGAGGCAACATGAGGAATGGTTCCTGTAGTTTGGATGGTTCCTGGGGAGAGGAATTATTTTCCAACAGGACTACACGAAGAAGAAAAAGGTGAAGGGGTTCAGGTGATGAGCACAGCTCAGAGCCATGCAAGTTCAGCTGGACTGCTGCCCTTTTCAAGTCTATGTGCAGGCAAAAGCCATTTTTATCCATTACACTGGGAAGAAGATGGGAATGGGAGATGGAGATTGATAATTTGGGTCTAAGTGGGAACAGCAGATGGTGTAAATGTAATTTAGCTGCTCCAACAAAGGTGAACTTGAATGTCCAAGCTGCAGCTTGATGAGCTAACACACTCACACTGGAAGGTAACTCCAGCCATGTCTGTAATCCGCAGAAGGATCCAGCATTCCTATCTGAAATCACTCTAGCTGGGCTTGATCTTTGTCTAAATACCTGCCTGCAGCACCCTGACTCCTGGCTGCCTCTCATACCTGCCCTGAATCTCAGGCTGATATGGAATAGGCCAACAATGTGGGTTATCTGGAAGAAAGGAGATGACCCTCAGCAAAGCCCACAATGGGCAGACACACAGGAAAATCCCACTGGTTCTTGGGAGCGCAGGGGCTGCCTGGCCCTCATCCCTGCATACTGGCGGGCAGGGCTTGGGTTTCTCCTACCCCCTCACAGGGTGTCCTTCCCATTCGACCACGGGAAGAGAAAATGCCAACACCACCACTCTAGGTATTGAAAAATTAAGCTAAATGTCTTTCCCAAAAGAGATGGAGTGTTTTTTGCTTTACTTAATGAGATAAGCTCCTTTTATTTCTTAAAACGGCCAGCTTGATGACATGTCCTGGAAGGACACCAGATCTGTTGCTTTGGGGTTTTGGAGCCTTGTGAGAGCCTGTTTGCCCCGTAATGCACTGGGGATGCCAGCTGCGCTCCTTGCATTGGCTGTTTTGGGGACTTTGTCTCTGTGTGTTATCACCTGCATATCTGCTGTGCTTTGCACAAGAGCTTCCAGTAGCGGAAGGCATGGTTGCAAAAGCAAAAAACTGAAAAACGGAAGGATTGCATCACTTCACAGTGCCTGCTGCTGGGCTGCACTTCCTGCCGATGGCACTCTGTGTGACAGCCACCCCAGTGTGCTCAGTCTGGCCTTGGGGTTGGGTGGGGCTTATTTGCAACCCTGGTAAAATAAAATCATAGAATGGTTGGAAAGGGACCTTAAAGCCCATCCAGTTCCAACCTCATGCTGTGGGCAGGGATGGCTCCCACTGGACCAGGTTGCTCAAAGCCTCATCCAACCAGGCCTTGGACACCTCCAGGAATGGGGCATCCACCACTTCAGGCAACCTGTGCCAGTGCCTCATCACCCTCACACGAAAACATTTCTTCCTAAGATCTCATCTCAAGCTCCTCTCTTTCAGCTTAAAAACATTTCCCCTCATCCTATCGCTGCATTCCCTGATAAAGAGCCCCTTTCAGTACTGGAAAGCTGCTCCAAGGTCTCCCTCGAGCCTTCTCCAGGCTCTCTCAGCCTGTCCTCTTACGGGAGGTGCTCCAGCCATCAGATCACCTTTGTGGCTTCCTCTGGACTCAAGTCTTAACAGTTCCCTGTCCTTCCTGTGCTGACTCCAGAAATGAATGCAGGGTTCTAGGTGCAGTCTCAGAAGCACAGAGCAGAGGGGGAGAATCCCCTCACTCACCCTGCCCGTCCCCTTTCTTTGGATCCACCTCAGGATACAGTTGGCTTTCTAGGGAAGCACACATTGCTGGCTCACCTTGAGCTTCGCATCCACCAACACCTCCAGGTCCATCTCTTCAGTGGTGCTTTCAATCCAGTCTCTGCACAGCCTGTAATTTTGCTTGGGCTTGCCCCAACCCAGGTACAGGACCTGTTGAACTTCATGAGGGTCACACAAGGCCACCTCTCAAGCCTGTCCAATGGGAGAGTCTTAAGAAAGTCAAAAGGTGACAGATCAGGCATGCTGCTCAGTGGCCAGAGGCAACACAGATAGCATTGAGGTCACCAGCAGTCCTTGGTTGATGAGGTCCTCCCCATGCACCACAAAGTCCAAGAAGAGAAACCGAAGATTGATCACAGTTGCCAATCAAAGGTCTGCTGGACTTTGTTGTCTCATCATGGAGAGATGGACCTGCTAGAGGCAGAACGGTTGCAGGATCTGCTGCCTCTCTGCATGCAACAGCCCTCATAGAACTGGGGAGGGTTGGCAGCAGCCAGGCTTGTAGTGAGGGGGGGGAAGGGTGTCTCAGCTGCTGTGCAAGGGCCTCGGACCACCACCCCACACAGAGTCACCACCCTCTGACCAGGAGCCTAAGCTCCATCACCCCCCATTCCACGAGTCACTGCAGGCAGTCAGCACTGCAAGGGCATCACCAAGCCACCCACCAAATCTGGGGAGAGGGACATCCAGGGGGATGTGCATCCTCCTTGTGGCTCCACACAACCACCCTGAAGGTGTGCAGCCCATTTTTGTAAAGACTATTGACAGGCTCAGCATTGATGGCACCACAGCTTCTGTGGCCTCTGTCAGCAAAGCCCCAGATAGATGGGTGACCTTGGACAAGGGTGGAGGTAGAGTTGGGGGCCTCCCAGCTTGCTGTTACCTCAGCCAGAATTCAGCAGGACCCTCTTTTCCTGCCTGGTGAAAGATCATAGAATCATCGAATCACGAAGGCTGGAAAAGACCTCTAAGATCATCCAACCACCAGCCCAACACCACTGTGCCTACTAAACTGTGTCCCAAATTGCCACATCTTCACACTTTTTGATCACATCCAGGGACAGTGACTCCACCACTGCCCTGGGAAAAGATGGGCCACACATCCCACTCACCCAACTGTGATTTGCACATCCCTTCTCCATCACCACCTCAAAAACCACAGTGCTGGTGTGGGACAGGACACACGTCCACCCAATCCTGCCTGTGTGGAGTCTCTGGTGTCTAATGCAGAGGTTGAACACACTGCCTTCCTCAGGAACAAAGTGGAGGCAGCTCTGTCTCTCATCTCCCTTCCTGGCCACAGCTCTTTGCACTCTCCAGAGAGACCAAGTGTTTAGGGGGCCTCTTCCTCTCCTCTCTCAAATCTTGCTGATGTCAGCACTGGGCTTAGCAGCTTTATTGTGGGGAGACAGGCACCAAGCCATCATGTAGCCTCTCCCCTTTCCTAAGAAACCAGCTTAGAGGGGAAAAAAAAAAGAGAGAAAGGTGAAAAAATAAAAAAAGAGGGAGGGGAAAAGGTTAAAAAGATTTAAATGGAAAGCCACAAGAAAGGGAGGGCAGAGGGCTGGAGAACCCAGCAGCGACCAAGGACCACCACTACACAGCATCCACAGGGACAAAATTAGAGGAGCACCGAGGTTGCAGCCAGCAGAAAGGATGACCCCTGTGGGGCTGGCATGGCTCACCCCACTGTGCTCCATCCCCATCCCCAGGCTCAGGGGGACCCTGTAGCATGGGAGCAGCCAACCCCACCACAACACCCTGCCCCAGCTGCCGCTGTGTCCCCCATACTACAGGGCATGGGGTGCTCAGGATGCACCACCAGCTGGAAGGACAAGTTTCTCTCCTTTGTTTTTATTTGAGAAAAGGCATGGAAGTCCCAACCTTGGAGGTGTTCAAGGCCAGGCTGGATGAGGCTTTGAGCAAACTGATCCAGTGGAAGGTGTCCCTGCCCATAACAGCAACAGTTGAAACTGGATGAGACTTAAAATCCCTTCCAGCCCAAACCATTCTGAAAAAATAAAAAAAATAGAAGGGATGGCTTTTGTAGCATAGTAAACAAAGCAGGACCATAGAATCTTAGAGGTCTTTTCCAACCTTTTGTAAGATCACCCAGTCCAACCATCAGCCCAACACCACTATGCCTGCTAAACCATGTCTAAACAGTTTTTGAGCTGTGGAGACTCCACCACCTCCCTGGCCAGCCTGGTCCTGTGCTTCACCACTCTTCCAGTAAAGAAATTTTTCCTAATATCCAATCTAAACCAGGTGCAAATTGAGGTCCTTTCCTCTCATCACTTCTTTCTTAGGAGAAGAGACCAGCATCCACCTCACTACAACCTCCTTTCAGTAAGCTGCAGACAGCAATAAGGTCTCCCCTCAGCCTCCTCTCCTCTAGGCTAAACAAATCCCTGTTTCCCTGGCTGCTCCCCCTAATTCCTGTGCTCCAGACCCTTCACCAGCTCCGTTGCTCTTCTCTGGACACGATTCAGAGCTCAATGTTTCCTTCAGTGACCCTAAGTATCTACAAACTTAAAGATAAAAAAAAAACCCAAACACCCAATCCCCTGGAAAACAAACACAAAAAAACCTCAGCAAGGCCAAGATCCTTTCACTACATCTTTTTAATTGCATCAACACCCAGAAATGCACAAAAGGATACGTGCCAAGAGCCACCCATCAGAGAGAGGCTTCCTTCCATGGTTGGGTCTTACTTTCACACTTCTCTCACTCAAAAAAACCAAAACCAAAAAAAAAAAAAGAAAGAAAAAATATATAATAAGAATTGCACTGGTCAATGTACAAACACTGCCTTCCCTTTTCACACATTCGTAGGTTCTGCTGTGACAGGAGGGTAACACCCCGGAGCTTGCCCAGACATGGCTGGAGCAGCTCCTTCGAGAACAGTTGTACAAAACAATATGAAGATTTTTTTTTCTTGCAAACCTACATCTCCTGGTTGAGGTTTTTTTGCATCTTTTTGTATTTATTTAAAGTTTCAAAACTAGGGTTTGGGTCGCTAATGGCTTATATCTTTTATCTACAGTAAATTCAGCATATATTTGTATTTTTAGGAATGTGTAAGGCATTTTGGTAAGTTGAGCGATAAGTTCTTGGTCACAGACTCATCAAACGGAAGTCCCTTCCTTCAAACTGTCCTCTTCCCCCTGGAAAAGGAAAACAGAGGTGGGTTACTCATCTGTCTCTTTTATGGCAGATCAAGCATCAAAGCATTTGAAGGAGGGCAACAAGGCTGGGGAAGGGTCTAGAGAACAAGACTTATGAGGAAGGGTTGAGGGAACTGGGAGTGTTTGGCTTGAAGGAGAGTCTGAAGGGAGACCTCATCGTTCTCTGCAGCCCCCTGAAAGGAGGTTGTAGTGAGGCAAGTGCTAGTCTCCTCTCAAGTAAGAAGTGATAAGACAAGAGGAAATGGCCTCAAGTTGTGCCAGAGGAGGTTTTGATTAGATGTTAGGAAAAATTTCTTTACTGAAAGAGTGGTGAAGTATAGGAACAGGCTGCCCAGGGACATGTGCTACAGACTGGGAGAAGCCTGGCTGGAAAGCTGCCAGGAGAAGGACCTGCGAGTGTTGGTCAACAGCCGACTGAACATGAGCCAGCAGTGTGCCCAGGTGGCCAAGAAGGCCAATGGCATNNNAGGAGGTTGTAGAGAGGAGGGTGCTGGCCTCTTCTCCTAAGTGACAGGGGACAGGACAAGAGGAAATGACCTCAAGCTCCGCCAGGGGAGGTTTAGGCTGGACATTACGAAAAAAATTGTCATGGAAAGGGTCATTGGAACAGGTTGCCCAGGGAGGTGGTTGATTCACCTTCCCTAGAAGCGTTTAAGGCACGGGTAGATGAGGTGCTAAAGGGGCATGGTTTAGTGTTTGATAGGAATGGTTGGACTTGGTGATCCGGTGTGTCTCTTCCTACTTGGTGATTCTATGATGGAGTCTTCATCCCTAGAGGTGTTTCACAAACAAGTAAACGTGGCACTTTGGGACATGGTTTAGTAGGCGTGGTAGGGTTGGGCTGGTGGTTGGACTGGATGAGCTTAGAGGCCTTTTCCAACCTTAATGATTCTAGGTTTCCATTTCACAGGTGGGCCAGGTCCTGTCTTCTGGGCAGGGAGAACTGTGACTACCACCTAGTGTGAAACCAAGGCTCCCCAAAAAGCCACCAGAGGGTTTCTGGCAGCACCTTGCCTCTGGTTTGAAATCACCACTGGACACGCGCTTCCCATGGGCCAGTGCAATGGGGAGGAATGGCTGTGGCCACAAGTACCGTTTCATGAAGCTGTTCTTTCAACTTCTTCACTGTTTCCCTCTCTTTGGCCAGTTGGTCCTGGGTAACCTTCAGTAGCTCCTGTAGTTTGGTTGCTGCCTGGCCCAGGTCCTTCGTTAATTTTTTTTCTTTTTCAAGTCTTTCCTGCATGGGAAACAAGAAAGCATCTGCCTGAGCCTCCCTTTGCCATCTAGGGACCCTCCCCCTCCAAAACACCTCAGCCCTACACAGAGCCACCTCAGTGGCCACAAGCCAGAGAAGCACCTAGCTCCCTCCTTGCCAGAGGAGCCAAGCATCACCACACCAGCTACAGCTCACTCTGGCTCCCTGGAGATCCCATGGGCTTAGACAACTTCATGGGAGCAGAACCATTTCCCAACTTGTGACAGCACTTGTTCAGAGCATCACCTGTATCTTGACCAACAGGGAAGAAGTGGCTGTGATTTGCAGTCAGTCCCAGGCAGGGAGCTACCTGCAGAGGAACCATTTACGTTGCCGCATGATTCAAGACTGATAAATTATAGAATCAGTCACAGAATGGTTTGGGTTGGAAGGGACCTTAAAGATCATGCAGTTCCAACCCCCCTACCATATGCAGTGGGAGATGTCCCTGCATCGGGTTGCTCAAAGCTCCATCCAAACCTGGCCTCGAGCACCCCCAGGGATGGGACAGACTTCTCTGGGCAACCTGTGCCGATGTCTCACCACCTTCACAGGAAAACATTTCTTCTTAAGAACTCATCTAAATCTCCTGTTTCAGCTTAAAAACATTTCCCCTTGTCCTATCTCTGCACTCTGATCAAAGAGCCTCTCCCCAGCTTTCCCATGTCCCCTCTCAGTACTGGAAGGCTGCTCTAAGTTCTCCTCAGAGCCTTCCCTTCTCCAAGCTGAAAAATCCCAGCTCTCTCAGCCTGTCCTGTATTAGCATGGGAGGTGCTCCAGCTCTCAGATCATTGTTGTGGCCTTCTCTGGACTCACTCTAGGACATCCATGTCCTTAGTCCTGCTCAGATATGGCCTTTGCTATTGTGGCTGAACACCAGAGACAAAAGAGCAGGGCAGCCAAATCACCTTGAGCTGCTGGACCTCCTCTGTGTCTGAAGCTGCTACATTCTCAGCCAGCCTCAGTTTTTCCAGCTCTTCTTGCAAACTGCGTGCTGAGCTCTGGGCCTGGAAGAGAGAAACAGACTCAATAAGCACACAAGAGTTTCAGGCACCTCCTGCAACCTGCTGCATGCAACCCCTGGTCCCTGGTGGGTCTGCCTTTGGCAAAGAGTCAGGTTATACAGCCACTGTCGGACACTGAACACCATGCATTGCTTTTGCTGATGCAGCTTCCACCAGGACGATGGAATTTCTCACCAGAAGCACCGTGAAACCTAGCTAAAGCCATTACTCCTCAACCCAGAGACTGCAAAAGGCATAATTCAAGGGGCCAGCAAGACCACACGGTTTTAGCACAGCTGCCTTAAGACGTCCTCCAAATGCATGAGGGGTCTGAGATGCAGGCAGGGTTGGGGAAACACCTTCAAAAGAATTCTTCAAATTAATTCTTGGGATTCATTAGCAACCAAGAACCCATAAAGGCTTTGCAAACCCTCCTTGTCCGCACTTACCTCCTCCAGCTCCAGTGCCAGCTTTTGCCGCAGCACTTGCTCCTTCTCTACCAGCGTTTCGTTTTGCTCCAGCTGGGTTTTCAACTGTGTTGAGAAAAGGAGAAAATACCCAGAAATACAATTAGATAAAGACCCAAGAGGTGACCTAGTGTCACCAAGAAAGCTAGGCTAGGCAGAAGAAATGAAAACTGAGACTTTCCCAGAGCACCAAAGGGAATTAAGTCCTCTCTCTGGACAAAAGCTGGAATGATGATGGTGAGCCTGGGGATTGGTTTTGTGCTGCCAAATGTTGCCCACTCCTCAGGCGGCACCAGCTGTGAGAGGCACCTCATAGCAGATAGTGGGCCTGGCAGGGCCCTGTGTGCAGAAGGCTCCACACTTAACAGGATTAAAAGAAAGAGATAGAACCCAGCTCATGGCAGCGCTGCCACCAGCAAGAGGCATTAGCCTGAAAGGGAATACCCACTGCTAATACTCTCAGCCAGGAGATTTACAGAGATTTATGGAGCTTCTGTCACCCTAATCCCCACAGGGTGGGAAGGGATCCTGGTGCAGCTCTGCTGGGATGTCCCCTCCCTCTGAGGAGACCCAAGCCCCAAACCCAACAGGGAGTCATTGCATGGTAATGTTGGCCTCAGGGCTTGGGACATTCCCTGCCTGCCCCAAAATCCTGCCAGCCTGATGCTGTGATGGAAAGCTCCCGTGGGCAACAGCCTCACTGGTGACATGTTCCCAGCAGGAATAAGGCATACTGTTGAAGGGACTGGCATAGCCCTGAGCAAAGCCACGTGTGGCTTCCCACGCAGTTAGAGGCAGTGAGACAGGACACGGGACAGCCTCCATGAGCAGCAGTCTCACCACCCTAACCTCGAGGGGCACAGGTTCATTTGGGTCAGCTTGTAACCCCACTACTTCTCCATCCTGCACATGGCTCTTCACCTCCCTCAGCTGCTGCCTGACCTGGAAGGAGGACAAGCAAGCCTGGCTCAGTAGCACATGCCCACACTGCAGCCATTAAAAGTCCCAGAAAGACAAAATTTGACAGCTTTTTTTCTTGCACATGAGCCAGAACGTTTGGACAACCACCTCTGTTTCTGCTAGAGGCAGGATGGTGATACCTAACCCGGCCAGTGTGAGGTGCAACAGCTCCTGGGGGTGTGGAGTGCACACTCTGGACTCATCTGCCCCACTTTGATCCCTTGGCACCTTGGTTTAAAGCACCTGCTGATAGTCAGCACTAACATATTTGAGATGTTAAATAAAGCCAGACAGAGTGGCAGGTCCTATTTTGTCACCACAGCTGGAATGGGTGGAGAGGCAGGAACGTGAGCATCGCCCTGCCCTGATTAACCCCACCTCACCATCTAGCTCCAAGCTAAAAACGTACCTTGGTCAGAAGAAAGGGAAGGTTGCTGGATGAACACAAATGTGTTCCACACTTAAAATCCTCCGCCTATCTAATGCAATTAAGCCTAAAGACAACCCAGTGCCATATTCCCTAAACTGCAAGGGGCTGTACTGACTTGCTGAGCAACGTGGATGGTAGTGGCTGCAAGGCTGGGAAGCACCATGGCACTCAAGGGAAACCATACTCCTGACTCACTCCGCTCTGAGCAGCTCTGCAAGCCAGTGGTACTCCTGAGGATTTTAAAATATATCTCCTGGGACTCTCACAATCAAAGTATGGATTTAAAAACAAAAGCCCTCATGGTTTTGGCAGGTCTGGGAGCTCTCCTGGCCCTATATCTCAGTTCTATCTCCAACTTACCTGCAGAAATCCAGCCCTATACTTCAGCTCCCCATATGTTGCCTAACAAGGATTGTACAACCTCAGTCCTTCAGTCCAGAGTTGGAGGGAAGGGTGCTTATGGTACCCAAGCCCCTGCCCCAGGATGTTGTTGGTGTAACCAGTATCCAGTGGTGAGGTGGATGGCTTTTTCTGCCGAATATCAGTCTCTGCAAACCTTGCTGCTCTCCCTTCCTTCCCACCCCCAAGATGGCAGGAAAGACAGGCAATAAAAATCTCCTCCTGGGTCTCAAACATCCACTCTGGATCAGCCTGGTGCCAAGCAGCACTGGGTTTTCCCCACACAGGGGCTGTGCTTTCCTTCCCTCCCAGAGCCCACAGGGAGGATGCCCACCCCACAGCCGGATTTGCAAAGGGCAGGCAGAACAATGAGGTACCAGCAGGGCAGCTCCAGGGGTCCCTCCTTACCAGGGCCAGCTCCTTGCTCTGCTTCTGTGTTTCGGTCTTCGCTGACTCCAGCTGCTGCTGGGACTCTGATAAGAGCTGCCTCAGCTGTCCAGGAGAAACAGAAAAAAAAGTCCATTTATGCACTTGGTTTTAGAGCCCTTTGCCCAAGGAAGCATTTTCATGATGCAACATCTTCTCAAAGAAGCCATGGTGGGACCACTTGCTAACCTGCCTGCTGAAATCTGCTCAGAGAGAGAGAGAGAGAGAGAGAGAGATAGATAGATATAGATATGGCTGTGAGACACCCGTCTCACCTGAGCCACAGCAATCCCACAGGCCACTGATAAGCAATGGGCAGCATCTCCACACAGATCTCCCAGTCCCATCACTTCCAAAAATGGATCTCCTGACTTTAGGCGTCAACAATACACACCAGAGCAAAAATCTGCATTGGTGCTCAGGGATATGACTTAATAGTGAACAGGTTCGATTGGACTTGATGATCTCAAAGGTCTTTTCCAACCATACAATTCTAGGATTCTATAATCTGTTCTCTCCTCCTTTGCAAAGCTGGGGATCCCCACCAAATCCCCAGATTGCAGACAGGCGGTGAATCAGGCTTAGAAGAAAGAAGTGTTTAAGAACGTAATGGCTGCCACACTTACAACTTCAACTTCTTTTGTGTAGTTTTGGCGTTCAGAGCTGGCTGTCTGCAAGTGATTTTCCAGTTGTGTTTCCAGAAGAGACGTGTATTCCTTTAACTGGATTAAAAGGGAGGAAAGCAGGAAGGGATTGACGGTTTGAGGTCCAACACATCCCAAACACCCCATGGTTCAAGACTACCTCCTCCAAGGCAAGCCAGGAGATGGGTCCTGACTCAGCCCAAGTGCAGCATGCATCCATCTGCCACCTGCAGAAGGACCTTTTCCCATACCCAAAAAGCCTTACCTGATCTGTGCTCTGCAGATCTGCTTTCAACTTCTCCACCATGTCTTCAACGGATTTCAGCTGGAGTTGTGACTAAGCCAGAAAGGATCAAAGGTCAGTGACAGCATCTCATATGGACACTGAACATCTTTCGTTAAACCAAAAACTGGCCAGTGTTTCACACTCCCAGTTCATCCTATACCCAAGCGTGGGAGAGACCCAACACCAAAGCAAGAGTTTCACGGTCTCCTCTTCCCAGAAAGGACAAGTACAACACGCCCAGGTTGTAAATCATGGAGCAAGGTAACAGCTTTTGCCTGCACGACTTCAGCTGGCTGCAGGCAGCTCTCAACACCTGAGAAACTGGCACCAGCCTCAGTGCAAGTTTCCTACTGAAAGCGTCTTTGGTTTGGAAGCACTGAGGCAGACTTTCCAATGAGATGTCATGGGCTTTGCTATTTCAAGAGAGGCCAAACTCTTGATAAAACCACGGGGTTTGCATTTAAACCTGGACTGACTTTTGAAGAAGTCCCTATGGTTGCTGAGTTTTTTGGAAAGGAGGAATTCATGTCTTCTCCACAGAGAGGCAGGACTGCTCCAGGACCTGCCCTAACCACCAGACGTTCATCCCATCACGCACACCCTGCTGCCAGCACACCACCAGCAGCCACGTCATCCCCTTGCAATCCTACACCAGTGCCAGCACTGCAGGAGCCAGCGACCGGCTGAGAAATCAAAGATCTCTTGTACAAGAGCTCCCCCACCTCCTCCCTGCAGCCTCAGTTAACTTCCAAACCCTACGTGATGGATGGGGAGCAGCCAGACTATGGAAAATCAGTTTCATCCCAGTTCTGTGTTGAAGAGGGAGGAGATAACTTAAGTCTGCTTTGCAGAAAAGGCACAGATGGCCAAGTTCCCCTAAACTCCAGCTAAGTCACAAGACCTCATGAAACATGAACTCCTGGGCAACAACAGCTCTCTGGCAGCTGCCAGGCGGCTTTTCAACTAGGAAAAGTGGTACCCAGAGCTACACAGACACCTGGACCCAGAACTATGTGCAGTATGTGGCTTGGACCTCAGCTCTTTTCTGAAGGCTCAATGAATGTCAAGGTCAACCCAGGGTTTCAGAGCACGCCAAGTTCTGAAAATGGGAGCTCAAGAGCCCTGCACACGTTCTCCTTCTTAACTAATAGTTAGTTAAGAGTCACCAACTGATTTACATCTGAGCCTCTCTACTCCTATAAGTCCACCGACAAACCCAGGTGTGCCCCAAACACGCACCTTTTTGAGTTCCTCTACAGATGCTGTGAGCTTTGCTTTCCACACCTGCTCCTCCTCCTCAACACTCTTCTGCAGGTCTCTCAGCATTCCTTCCTGTTGGTAAAGCCTCAGCTGAGCCCAAAACTCCCCCAGCCCTCCCAGGCCAAGCAGTGTTAGGGTTAGAAGCCCTGGAATACCCAACACCTCTCCAAGGATTTGGGCCAAAGAACTGAAGACAGAATTAGGTGCCCTAGGTGGGACTAGGGGCTCCCAGTTCCTGAGCCCTTGCTTTGACACATTCCACCACCACCAAGATTTCCCACACAATTTAGCTGAAGAAGAGCTCTAGAAATACAGGTTTCTCTTATTCCCATCTCACTGGCAAATAGTCTTCCACACAGCAGCCCCCCAGTCTACTAAGAGATGCCTACCACAAGCCCATGGGCAGCCTGGGGCTACCAGAAAACCTCTTGAGAGATTTCTAATAGAAGGCCAACAGAGCACAAAGGGCTGTAGCTTACCGTCTCTGCAAGGATAGTTCTATACTGCTCGCATTCCGCTTGTAAAGTGCTTTGTGCTTCTTCTGCCTCTTTTAATTTCAGTGCCGAATCCTGAAAAGAGAGGAAAGGGATGCAAAGAGAGGTGAGGAAAAGAAACGAATGATCATCAGGCATTCTCTCACCCCTCCACTTTCCAGCTCCTTCACTTACTGGGGTTTCTGTTCTAACTGTCTGCTGCTTTAGCACATCCATGGCCTTCTCCATAAACTCTTGTAGCCATGTATTAAAATCCTGAGACGGGGAAAAAAAGAAGACAAGAAAGAAAAAGGACACTTAGACATCTGTCCTTCCCATGCAATAGTGGCTTGAGAGAGCCCACACCCACCTGCTGCAAGGGCACAGTGACTCCAGGGAGGGCAGAGAGCAGCGTCTGCTTGGTTCGCATCTGCAGCGCATCCAGTTGTTGGGCCAGCTCTTCCTGTAGGAGGAACAAACTAGCATGGGATCGAGGCCTTGAGTGCCTGCTGGTCAGGCTGCCAACACTGGTCCTACATTTCGGTGCCTACAGGGGTGAGCTGGCATGGAGAAAGCCAAGAGGGAAAACTGCTGCTGCTGAAAACCACAAAAATAATCCCTTCCAGTTCACCCATCTTCCCAGTTCCCTGACTATAACCCATACAGGGGCACACAGCCCTCAGAACTGACTTTGGGGTAGATGGCAGGAGGGCTGGGCCAGCACTGCTCCCAAGGGCAGGCAGGGAACCCAGGGCAAGCACCTTTGGTGGACTGGAGATGACAAATGTTTCCCTTACACCAGTATCACTGCTAAAGGCAACACTGAGTTCACCTTTGCTTTTGTGACAGCAAGTAATTTCTCCTCGCATGCCTTCTCCACTGTGGTCAACGCTTCCATTGCTTTCCAGTTCTTCTCACGAAGGTCCTGCCAAGATCGCACACAGAAGGCAATAAGCCACACATCCCACCAAAGGCCACCTAACTGCTTGTTGGCACTGTGGCAGATTTCAAAGCCTCTGCTCAGGAGAATGGGATGCAGGCCATTACTTTCATCAGGGATCTTCCAATCCACTGCCCATGTAGGCCCCTTTTCCCTCCATCCTTGCAGTGGCCCAACACATTGCATCCATGTGGCCTTGAGGGAGCAGAGCTGGATGGAGCCAGGAGCTCCAGAAGCAGCCCTGGGGATGCCTAGAGCTGCTTGGAGAGAAGCAGAGGGCTGCATGGTCACCCCCACACAACTGATACCACTTTGTAGCAGAGAGGTAAGGAGCAGAGGAACAATGACGTGTGAGGTGTGTGACCTCTGTTAAGGGACTGACTCAACCCTGCCAGGGTAGGATGCGCCTGGCTCACAAGGTCCTAAACCTCCTAAGAGAACAAGGGACAGACACCCGCACCCAAATAGCTCATCACCTCAAACTGCACAGCCTGCCAGAGGGATTCTTGCTCTCTGGCAGGTAAGACAATGCCTCTAGTGCTCCATAGGGCTGCACCACAGAGCCATCAATCAGTAGCTGACTATGCTGGCTTGTCATTCCCCAGAGATAGGGGTTTTGGACGAAAAAAATATGAGCAGCAAAAGCTGAGCTCAGTTCATCAACGTACATTGTTTTTCATCTTCTGCTGCTCCACCACCTCACGCAGCTCTGCAGCTTCCCTTTCCAAAGACGAGAGCTGGTCCATCTTCTCCTGGAGCCTGGAAGGGCAGGATGCAGGAGTGAGTCTCAACACCTACCTCCGTCCCATGTAGCAAGCTGTCAAGAAGGGGACCACAGCCTTTCCTGTCCCAGTCTGCTCCGGGATCCACACACAGTAGAAGGAAGAGGGAGCAGAACTGAAAACTACAGCCACGGCAATGCTGGAGTGGGATCTACTTTTCTACCAGCTTATCAATAATAACAATCATGTATCTGGCTGGCACCACACCCAGGACAAGAGGAAGAAATAACCTGATCCAAAGGCCACATATTCTGGCTTACATAACTGGAATTGCTTCCAACCTACTCTTTTTCATGGCTTGTCAGGTTGAGATAGCCCACAGCTCTGCATTTTGAAAGCATCATCCTGCTGTCGTGAGTAACCATAAATGAGGGCTACCAACCAGAGGCCTCGGCTTCCCTCCACACCATCAGATCCATCAACTGCCCTAAAGGGAGCCTCAGTTCAAACAGACCTTCCTTGACAAAAACCACCCAATTCTCTTGGGGTCCCAGGACAACTGAACAGCTGCTCTCATTTAAAGGAATACTAGATGCTCCCTGGCAGTGGGGGCATCTGAGAAGTCCTCCACCTATGCAGAGCCTGAGCCTTCTTTGAGGCATCCAGCACATGCACAAGGGCAACAGGCACAACTTGTGAGGCAGGAAACTCCTGTAAGATGCCAGGAAACCTTTCTGCACCAGTGGGAGAGACTGTCAAATACTGGAACAGGGACCCAGAGAAGTGGTGAATCTCCTTCCTTGGAGACACCTGGAAACAGCTCAGAAAAACCTGTTCTAGTTTACCCAGCTTTGAGCAGGGGGTTGGATCAGAGACATCACACTCCCAGCAAACATCATCAGAACCTCCTGTTCTGCAGGACCAGGCAGCCTCCATGTGGTTGCCATCAATTAAACTCTCACTCCAGACTGGATTGGCTGCTACTTGGGACCAGATCTGGAGCCAATTAATATTTTAAACAGCTGTGTTGGCCAGGATTGACCTTGTCTTCCCAGATTCCCAGTCCCCAAGCCTGCCTAACAGAGAGGGCAGGAAGCCCACACCCACTGGGCTCAGTGCCCAGGGAGGCCTGGAACACACAAACAGCAAGTTGGAGGTGCTGTAGCAGTCCCTGTGTCCACCTAAACCCACCTTGACTGCAGCTGCTTCATCTCTGCTTCATTGGCTGCCTAGAAGAGAGAAATGACTTTGGTTACCTGTCCTAGGCAAGGGATGTGTGTCAGCCCTTTCTGTGGCATCCCAGAAGGTATTCCAGAGCAAAGATAACACAGCTACTATGTTAATACAGGGCAAAGTCACCTGCTTGAGTGGTGTAACCCCCTCTCCTCCCTCCCCAATTAAACAAACATGGGACCTGCAAGTCTCTGGTTTTTGTTGCCTCCCTCATCTGGCCTGCCTCCAGCAGAGCTTCGATGGATTTGATCCTCTCCAGCAGCTTTGTGTTCTCGGAGCTGGCATCCTGCAGTTTCCCCTTCACATTGTCCAGCTCCAGCAACTTGGTTTTAACGTCTGCTTCGGAGCTCAGCAGCTTGGCCTGCAGTTCTGTTTGAGGAAGGGATAAGAAACACAGTAAGGTACATCTAAACAAATCTCGAGACTCCCCACCCTGCCTTGCCCATCCAGGACCCTTGGGCAAAGAAGCCTTGGCTGCAGATATTTTCAGGAGGCGGAGAGGGCAGGCAGGGATGCGGGACAGCATGAGAGAGGCACTTGGGTGGCATCACAGGGAAGAGACCTTAAAGATCTTCCAATTCCACCCCCTGCCACGGGCACGGACACCTTCCACTGGATCAGGTTGCTCAAAGCCTCATCCAATCTAGCCTTGAACACCTCCAGGGATGGGGCATCCATCACTTCTCTGGGCAACCTGTTCCTAGGAGAGGACCGTGGAACAGCCCCAGATCTTGCTGGCACAAACACTGGGTAGCCCAACTCAACCCTGGGTCTACTTGTCCTGCCCCAACCATCCCCATCAAGGACCTGGCCCTGAAAGGCCCAAATCCACCTCACAGCTCTCCCTGTCCAGATCCAAGGTCCTCACCAGCAATGCTCTGCTGCTGTCCTTTGGCTTTTTCTGCCTCTGCTAACAGGCTTTTGTGGCTGCTCTGAGTTTTGCGGAGCTCATCGCTTACTTCCTCCAGCCTCTTCTGCAGCGCTGCCTCCATGTCCCTTTGGGAAGCCTGCAGGGTATGAAGAGATGGCTTTCTGTAGTGTGCCAGGCACCCTGGCCAATCTGAAGCACAGCTCTGTGTGTCACATAATGTTATTTTTAAGCTGTGCTTTGAAGGGTGTAAGTCATCCTTCCCCCATGTTCCCCCTATGCATGAAGCATCTTGCCTCACGCTTGTGTTTTATCATTTGCCAGCCCTCAAGTGGGAAGCAGACGACACCCAAACGTCTCAGTTCTGGGCCAAGACCAAAGCCATCCTCCTTCTCCAGAGAGCTAAGCTCTGAAAAAAACCTCTCAAACTCCTGGTCCTAACAGAGCCTCAGCCCGGGAGGAAGAGGTACTGCCACGGTGCTTAGCAGGATGGAGACACCCAGCCACGTTTCCATATGTGGAGGAATTTTCTCTGTGGTTTGGGCCAGGGAAGACTTCTCTTTTTTTTTTTTGTCTTTCCATCTTAGAAAGCAGCAGGGAAGAGGCCTGAGCAAGGCAGGCACTTGGAGAGGGAAGGGAGAGGAGGAGTAAAGAGCATGCTTCCAGCCAGCAGCTCTACAGGTACGAGTTACCCTTGCAGATGGCAACATCACTTTACATGGAGGGGACAGAAGGAGGTAAACCAGCAGCTCTGTCTGAGTGACACTTCCAGAAGCACCAAGAAAGATGGACTTCTCCATTTTTTAAGCATTTCACCCCATACCCTCAGCTCAGGGCTCCATGTGTGACTACAGAGCACATTCTGCCCACAGGCACCTTAAACACATCACTGGATTTACAGTCTTCCACCTAGTGCAATTTATTTGATTACTATTAAGGCCTGTAGCAAGCTTACAGTCCCGGAGAAGGTTTCCTAAAAGCATGCCTAGACCTGGTGTTCTGAGCTAGGAAAGTGGCTTCTGCCCATGTCACCTCCTTGGCTCCTTGCCTGCAAAAGCAGCAGGGGTCAAAACCAGTCCAACAAAAAGATGTGCATCCCCAGGTACCTGAAAATTAAGACCAAGGATATCAAAAGCCACTTGCTCTAGGGGCACCTCTACAAAATCATCTTGGCGTGCACAGATAAAGGTGTCCATGACACCCACTTCATAAAGGGGTCAGAGCAACTCACAGACCACAGCACGTGTAGGAGGAATGCATCACATCCCTCACCCTGTCTGCCAGCCCTAGCAGAAAGAAGTGCAAGTTCCTGGATCAGGGATACCTGGGATCAGTGCTCCCAGCTCCCAGCTTAGCTGAAGGCCAGCAGGAGTATTTCCTCAGCCCAGGAAGATGCTCTACCCTGTGTGGGAACAGCCTGCCTGCTGGCAACACTGCTCCTGTGCTGACAGCACACACAGTGGCTTCACTTGGGAGTGTCTTTTAAACACCCCAAAACCCCCACACCCTGGTGACAACAAAAAAGCCACAAGCTCTACCTACCGCACCATGGAGAAGGAGGAATGGGTTTAACAGCTGAGTCAAGAGAGAACATCCATGTCCAAATAAGCACAGGCTGAGGGGGCCAGCAGGCTTCCTCCCTCGCCTCAGAGTATACCCAGCAGTGTGCACCGTCTAAGTCCCCTCCCAACTTCACACCAGGCTCATGAGCTTCAGAACTAATTGAGAAGAACAGTTTCAACCTGAGCATCGTGCTCACTGGGCTTTGCTGGTGGTGCTGCAAGATGAGTGCACTGCACGTGACAAACTAATGAACAGGAGGAAGTTAAGAGGTCTGCAAGGACAGCTTGCTTTCCAGTCACAGATACTCACCTCCCTCCAAGCTCCTCCCATGGCCAAGTCCACAGATCCCATGCAATTTAGCCACCCACCCCATCCCTAAGAGTGGAGCAGGATTGTGGGCGCCTGCCTGACCTGCAGCTGCTCGATCTGCTTCTCTGAGGCCACCACTTTGATCTCCCAGCTCTTCCTCTGCTGCTCCTCTTGCTGCAGCATCTCTGATTTCTCAGACAGCTCTTTCATCAGCTTGTTGCACTCCTGCCGTAACTTGGCCAGCTCAGCATTTTGCCTGCACCAACAAAAGTAGGATTATTTTAGCCAGTCAAACATCTCAGATGTTACTAGTGGGGCGGGGAAATACATCCTCCTGTGGGCCTGATACAGGACTTGAAACATCTCAATGGTTGCATGTGCCTGTTCAGGACACGCCTGGTCCTTCAAGGAGGAGGTTGAAATCACTTTTCAAAAGCTGCATTTCAATCACAGGAGACATTCCGTTCTCATGAAGTAGAAGACGCAAAGATCTCTATTCCCAGAAACAAGAGGAAGCGCTCTAATCAGTTGGAATCAGGTCTGTAATTATTTTACCGCTGTTAATCACCAGCCATTTCAGACTCTCTATAACAAGGAGGGTGAAATTCATTTACCTGGCTCCACCGGACAGGTCTCTGATCTCTGCAGCATTATTCCCATCAAACAGCCAACTGCACTTCTGAAGTTTTAGAGTATGCACTCCCCTGAGGGGGTAATTGCAATAGCACCTTCTTTTTCCCTCTAGCCCTCTCCACTGCCTGGGGTTTCCAGCATCAGCACAGGTGACCCCAAAGCAGATACGGTTTCCCCTCCTCTCGGCATAGGTACAAACACCCTCATTTCCAGCCCCCTAAAGCCCTTTGGCAAGCTCTTCCTCACTGCCTCCTCTACATTATGCTAGTTGAGGTGTCCGTGGAGGCCTCAGTTGATGGAAAGCCAACCCCCAAGCTCTCCCAGAGGGAAGCCCCAGACTCTGTCCCCAGCCTCAGCATTACTTGCTCTCCATCTGGCTGGTGGCTTGGTTGAGGGCGTCCCTCAGAATGGAGTTCTCCTGCTGCAGGCGAGCCAGTTGCGTGTTGGGGCCATTCTCCAGCTGCTCCTGCAGGGTCCGGATCTAGAGAGGCCCAAAAGAAGTTAATGCTGCTGCCAGGCCCTTTGGTCTCCCTGTGAAACCCATATGATGAGCAAAAGAAGCAGGCAACACAGTGGAGTGTCTATGGACACTGAGAGCCCCCAGAGATCACAGAATAAAAAAGGCTGGAAAAGACCTCCAAGATCATCCAATCCAACTGTCAGCCCAACACCACTGTGCCCACTAAACCAGGTCCTGAAGCACCACATTCCAGGAGCATTATGAGGTCTCTCCCCTCCCCAAGGTTCTGGACCCTTCGCACATAGTATCACAGAATGGCCTGGGTTGGAAGGGACCATGAAGGTTATCTAGTTCAACCCCCCACCTCAGTCTTCTCCAAAAAAACACAAGTCTGCCACCAAAAGCCACCCAGCAGTCAGAGAAAGGAAGCTGTGGAGCACATTGGTGGGGCTCACCTTGCCCTGGAGTTGCTGTGTTTCACTGACATGGTCCTGGTAGCTGGCCTGCATTCGTGCCTGCACTGCCACAATCTCGCGCTCACGGGTGAGCAGCTGCTCCTTCAGTTTGCCCTCCACGGCTGCCGCCTTGGCCCGCTCAGCCGCCAGTTCCTTCGAGGAGAAGTCACCCCCTTAGTCCTCAGTGTGTGCTTCCCCGCTTTAGGGGTACATGAAACCGGTGGCCTCCTAGCTCAGAAGACTTAAAAGTTCAGCCCTTTCGGAGCTGCCCCCGTGTCCAGCTACGCCGTTTAGCACTTACATTTCCTCCTGCATTTTGTTTTGGGCTCTGTGGCCACTGGATGCCACTGTTGTTCCACATTGGGCCAGCTAAGAGAGAGGAGTAAGACAGCCTGGAATTTATTTACCCCCTGCCTGCCACCCCAGGATCAATAACATCACAATGTTTGGAGCAAAGCAGCAAAATTAAAAATAAATGAATAAATAAACACCCTTAAGCCCCTATGCCGAGGAAGGGATATTTTGTGGCCAGCTGGGCCATGCCCAGAGTGGTTTGCACAGGCAAGGGTTTAGCACAGCAGCCCATGGGATGGCTTTGCCCTCTCCTCTCCTCTCTTGCCTGCAGGCAGGGAGTTAGGACTGCCACTGCCAGGCCCTGCCAGCTGCAAGGCCAGAGGCGCTGAGCCCATTCTGGGGGGTTCTGTTCCAACTCAACATCCAAGAAGAGGTGGAGGCAGGGGGCTGAGGAAGGGAAAGAGGGTGTAAACAGGATCACGTTTCTTAAAAAGGGACTGATCAGCCCCTTCTCAGCTCAGGGGATCCATGCAGAGACCAGAAGGCATTTATTTGCCTTTCTAAAGCAGCAAAAAGCTGCAATCAAGACTTTTCCCTGCTTCTTCTGCAGCTGCCAATGGGCCCTCACCCCACAGCTCTTTAGGCTGGTGCCGCCCTGAGCTGGATCGGGCTCGGGAGAGGAGATGAGGCAGGGATCTTCTACCCTTTTCATGGAAAACAGCAAACAGGTGAAGGACCCAAAGAGACCCTAGGTTTCACCTGCAATGGAGATGAGATGTGGGGAGCAGGAGGTGCACCAGCATGACCACGATGAGCAGCACCCACACCAGGGATGCTGGGAGGGCTGTACAACACCTACCTTGCTCAGCTCCCGCAGCTTGTTTCTGGCAGCGGCTGAATCCTCCTGCTCAGTGGAAAGCTGCTTCTCCTTCTCTTCCAGTTGGCGTTTCAGGACAGTGACAGGGTCACCCTTCTGTGTGGCCTGCCAGCACAGGGTGGCACATTAGTGGGGACCACCACCTCCAGACCCATCCCCTCCACCCCACACACTCTGGATCCTGCCCTCTGTTCCCAAGGAAAATTCAGTTCCAGTCTCCAAGATGTGACCCTTAAGGCCAGCCTACCCGAAAGCAGGGATGCCCTCCCTCCCCTCCACACCTCCTGAGGCTCCACAGACTGGCAAAGCCCCAGCCGTGGGCAGTGACAGCAACGCTGGCAGCCTTACCGTGTGCCAAGTGTCCTGGATGATGCCTGCTTTCTCTGACAGGATCTCAATGAGCTGCTGGGCCTCCCCCTCACTGAACACCATGCTGCTCACAGTGGAAACGAGTGTCTTGTAAGGCAGGTAGAGGGGCCCATCCGTATCTGCGGGCGCTAGGGAGGAGAGAGGAGAGGTTGGGGCCACTCAAGCCAACAGCAGAGCGGAGTAGCATCATCTCAGTTGGCTTCAACCCTACAATTGCCATTTCAAACCAGCATCCACCTGGATTTCCTCAGTCAGGTTTGATACCTCTGTAATTGAGATACCGCTCTGGTAACTTGGGAAAGCCAAGGACCATTGGAGACCACAATGCTGTTGAAGGAGCACAGTGCACACGGTCATGATGGGCAGAGGGTGGTGGGCAAGTGCATTTAGCAGTTCCTGCACTGTATCTATGGCCCAGTGAACTTATTTTCCTAAAAAAAAACACCAGGAAAAAAAAAAGTAGTTTGGACTCCAGTAGCTCCAGAGCCTGTAAAGCCATTAACACCAGGGTCTCTTGAACACGGACCTCAGGATCCCCCCAAGCAGCACAGTCAGAGAAAGAGGAGGAGAAGGTGCTGCTTGCATGGGAGCAGATTCCCCCTGGACAGGAATCCATGCTGGAGCAGTGTCATCCTGAAGGACTGCAGCCCATGGGAGGCCCCACGGTGGAGCAATGGAAACGTGTGAGGAAGAAAGATCAGCAGAGAGAAGCTGTTGTGGACAGACCACAGCCCCCATCCCCCTTCACTGCTCCAGGAGAGAAGGTAGAGGAGTTGAGAGGGAAGTAGCAAAGTTCAGCCTGGAAAAAAGGCAGAGGAGGAAGGTTTTGTTTTAATTTTGTCTCAGTTTCTCATCTATTTTAATGGGAAATAAATTCATAGAATCTTAGAATGGTTTTGGCTGGAAGGGACCATTATGGGTCATGCAGTTCCACCCCCCTGTCATGGGCAGAGACGCCTCCCACTGCATCAGGGTGCTCAAAGTTTCATCCAGCCTGGCCTTGAACACCCACCTTCCCTGGAGGTGTTTAAGGCACGGGTAGACAAGGTCCTGGGGGACATGGTTTAGTGTTTGATAGGAACGGTTGGACTTGATGATCCCGATGGGTCTCTTCCAGTCTGGTGATTCCATGATTCTATGATCTCCAGGGATGGGGCAGCCAAGACTTCTCTGGGCAACCTGTGCCAGGGCCTCACCATCCTCATTGCAAAGAATTTCTTCCTAATGTCTAACCTGAATCTTACCCCTTCCAAGCCATTCCTCCTCACCCTTGTAAAAAGTCTGTCCCCAGCTTTCCTGTAGCTCTTTTCAGTACAGGAAGGTCTCTCTGGAGCCTTCTCTTCTTCAGACTGAACAAGCCTAAGTCTCTCAGCCTGTCCTGACATGGGAGGTACTCTGATCAACTTTGTGGTACCCTCTGGACTCGCTCTAACATATCCATGTCCTTCCTGCGCTGAGGACTCCAGAACTAAACACAGGGCTCCAGGTGAGTTCTCACAAGAGCAGAGCAGAGGAGGAGAATCCCCTCCTTTGTCCTGCTGGTCACGGTATTAAATAAAACTATTTTTCTCCAGGTTGAGTCTGTTTTTCCTGTGATAATAATTGCTAAGGAATCACCCTGTCTCTATCTTGACCCACAAGCTTCCCTATCTTATTTTCTACTCCAGGAGTGAGAAAGCGGCTGGGTGGGTGTTTGGCCACAGTCAAGCCACTGTAGAAAGAGGGGTAAAGCCTGGGCATGCCAAGCAGCAAAAGCATGCACTGTTTCCTCCTGCCTTCTAGTAGATCCATTTGGGATGGCACCACTAAGCTCTGGCAGCAGCAGAGTGTCTCGCCAGCAGCAGCCACTTCCTAGCAGCACAGCAGGGGCAGCTTGTGCAATCAGGGCCCTAGATTTTGGCTCACACTTCAGTCACACTGGCAACTGCACAGATGCAGGACGGCTCATCACATCCTCTGCTCAGGTCCCACAAGGCGGAGGGAGCCACCAAAGGAAATTCTGCCCATTTCTCACTGGCGTTGCACAAGCGAGCCTTGCACAAGGCAGGCAAGATGCAAACCCCACCTTGCAGCTGGCAAACGGAGCCGGGGCAGCCTGCCAAGCCACAGCAACAAGAAGCCTGCGTTGTAGATGAGACCATTTGCAGAGTCGGAAACCTCGCGCCTTGCTGAAGGAAGCGGTGGAACAAGAAGCAACCACGTGGCAAAGGTGCCATGGGAAACCACAGTGGGGACAAGGGGTCTGAAGAGATGCTTCTCAAAGCCAGAGGGATACAGGAGACACAGATGGCCCCTGCATGATGCCCCACACCTGGCAGGCTGCAGCCCAGAGAAGGCCCCAGCAGGTATTCCATGGGAGAGCAAGGCTACTGCTGTCACAGTGAATGAGCTCAGATTCAAATATGCACCGACCACTTTCAATTTTTTGTGCAACAAGGAGGCTAAAAATGAACCACATGTAAGAAAAACACCTCAAGCTGCTCTTAGAATCATAGAATTTATGGAGTTGGAAGGGACCTTAAATATCACCCAGTTCTAACCCACGTGCCATGGGCAAGGACACTTCCCACCAGGTTGCTCAAAGCCTCACGCAACCTGGCCTCAAACATCTCCACGGATGGGACAGCTAGAGCTTCTCTGGGCAACCTGTGCCAGTGCCTCACCCCTCTCAAAGGAAAGCATTTCTTTCCAAGATCTCATCTAAATCTCCCCTCTTTCAGCTTAAAACTGTTCCCCCTCATCTCTCACTGTATTCCCTGATAAATAGCGTCTCTCCAGCTTTCCAGTAGCCCCTGCAGGCAGCAGCGACCACTCAAATAATTTCAAACCTCATCATTGTGTGGAGATGGCCTTTAGTAACACCCTGTCCTCAGAAGAGCAAATACAAGGATTTTAACCAGACCTTGGAGATCAGTGGGTGCAAAACATCCTGTTTAGTAGCCTCTTCCAAAACATGGGTGTGGAAAATGCCAGTTTACACAGCAGCTTAGGTTTGGATGTCCTGGAGAAAGCTGGCAAGTGGGGGTGTCTTTACTGGGTTTTTTTTGTAGATAAATAAATGAAATACATATGCATCACATCACCGCTGTGATAACACCTAAGAGATTTCTCCTACATGTCCATATGGGAACACTTCTACAGGTCTGAATGCACTCACATCTTTGGTACTTGTAACTATCACTTAACCAGAAATAAATGTCAAATTGTTCACATTGGTGCAACGAGAGGCAAGAATTCAGCTACGGAGCTGTTTGTCTCCTCCATACAGCCTGGAGAGTTCAGGACCACCTTCTTTAACCTCTTCCATCTCTAAGTCAATCATGTGAGGTATGAATGATGACAGGCAAAGTTTTCCCTTCCATGTGACACATACAAAGTCACTTCCTTCTAACTATGCCGTGACCAATCCCCTCCAGTATAAAATACCTTCAATCCCCTCTCCTCCCATACACTGGTTTTCATCTCCACTGAACTAGGAGGCAACTATAGCAGTGACCCGCATTCTCATAGAAGAGTTCTTGTATACTTTTAATCATATAATTGCGGAATAGTTTGGGTTGGAAGGGACCTTAAAGCCCATCTAGTTCCAACCCCCCTGCCCTGGGCAGGGACACCTTCCACACGATCAGGTTGCTCAAAGCCTCATCCAGTCTGGCCTGGGGTAGAGGGGGAAGACATGTCGTCTTGGCTTTCCACCCAGATGTCCAACACCTTGGCAGCCACTTCCCTCTTGCAGGACCTCGCACCTCCCACTCATTCGCAGTGTGCAGAGCCAAGAAGAACCTGTAGCTCTCCCACATCTGTGTGCTAGGCCAGGAAGCTAAGCACCAAACAGGGGTACGAGATGCAGAAGTCAACACATTAAAGAGTGAAAATAATTCAATAAACTTTTGACTTCAACTCTACCTACCCGCCCCCAAGAGAATTACAGTCCAATACAGGCATTTTTAACTCTGTTGGTGCACATGATCCATCTCACTAGAAGCAGCCTTTCTACAGCTGCCTCTTCCAACAGTTAAAAAGAACAAAGATCTCAGAATGGGATAACTCTATTTCAACAGTACCAAGATCTAACAGCACCAAGATGCCCTGTTGGTTGACTCAGTAGGGATATATAGAGGAATCTGGCCTTACCTGGTTCACTCTTCTTCTTGGATGCAGCCTTCTTCTTAACAGGCCCATCATGTTTCTGCTCCTCATGAGCAGGAAGAGCATTGGTTTTCTTGGTGGTGGTGGAGTTGACAACTGGAGCACTTTGCTGCGTGCCAACTGGTAGCACAGCTACAACAGGTACCTCTTTAAGGGTCACCTCCAAGATGGGAGCACTTTTGGGAACACTGACAGGAGGTGAAGCCAACACTGGGGGAGGAGCAGGCTCTACCTTTAACACCTTCTTTTCCTTCTTCCTCTTCTCCTTAGGTGACGGAGCAGGTTTCTCCTTTTCCTGGGGGGGTACTGACACCGCTGCAATTGGAGGCTCAACAGTTACAGGCTCAGACACCACTGTAGGCTCAAGAACCACATCCTTGGGAGAGTCTGTCAATTCCTGAGTCAGCTGTTGCTCTGGGATCTTTCCATTAGGTTTATCTTCCTTTTTCTTTGCTTTTCCTTTTTTCTCAACAGGTTTCTCTTTCTTCTTTTTCTCTGTTTTCTGCTGCTGGGTCTTCTCAAGCTCTTTGCGTTGCTTAGCCAAGGCTTCCTCGTAGGACGTCTCCTTCATGGAGAAGGTGGACACCAGCAGGATCCCAATGGCTGAGATCACCATAAAACCTCCAAAGACCATAACACCCAGCGTCTGAGGGTCATACACATCCATCCTGCCTTATTCTTCTGTGCCTGCAAGACACCAGAACAACAGTTAGTGGGGAGGAAAAGACAAAGATGCAACAGCCTCTCTGAGCAGGGAGTTTCATAGGGACATTTATGTCGCCAAACAGCACCATGCAGTGAAGAGACAAATGCTCAAGATTCACACACCCTTGGTGAATGCCAAGCATCTACACAACTCCAAGTTTGTCCTCCTCTGCTACGTTGCCGATGCATAGTGGTCCAGTCGTACAACAGTGACTCATTTCACCAGCTGGAGCCCCTCCAGGAAAGTCAAAGGAGGGAAAGGAAGAGACAGAGGTGAGGTCAGAGACAGCCATTACATGTCCAATAGGATGGTTTTCCACAACCCTTGCATGGTGCTGCAGTCTCGCAGCAGTAACAGAGCCCCTTCTCAGACTGGTGCAGGTTAATCAAGATCTGGGCTCTCTTTGAAGCACCTGGCCTTCTCATAGCACCCAGGTACACATCCAGGTCTCAACTTTGGAATAAAACATCCTCCTGGAAGGTGAAAGCGTGTACAGGAGAGTTTTCTCCAACTTTACAGCAGCCCTGGTCTTCTCCCTTTGCCACCTGCACCCTGAGGTACCACTGGTTTCTGTCCAGGAGGATATGATATGTCTGCATCCCGCTGGGTAGCTGTTCCCAGTGATGAGAAACAACCCAGCAACAATTCTGCATCCACAGACACCACACAGAGAAACAAATCACAACCATTTCCTTGAGACACTAATACCAACAGAAGTCATAAGTTCAAGCTAGAAAGCAAAAGAAAAAGAGCACGAGCACTAATTATCTCATCCCAAACATACCCACAGGAAGAAGCGAGACTTGTGAAGGGAACACTGGATGCGGCACTTATCTTTCCACCTCTGTTAGCTGGTGGGCAAACTGTACATAGGATCCTTCTGCCTTCCTCTCCAGCCTCAAGTTTCTCCACCCATAACACAAGGAGCAGCAACCGTGCTGTGTGGTCTGAGATCTGGCAGGCAGGATGCAGGCGTACGTGGAGAATCAGAGAATCATAGAATCATAAAATGGCTTAGGTTGAAAGGGAACTTACATCCAGTTCCACAGGCAGGGGCATCTTCCTGTGGATCAGGTTGCTCAAAGCCCCATCCAACCTGGCCTTGAACACCTCCAGGGCTGGGGTATCCACGACTTCTCTGAGCGACTTGTGCCAGTGTATCACTACCCTCACAGGAAAACATTTCTTCCTACTATCTCATCTAAATCTCCCCTCTTTCAGCTTAAAGCTGTTGCCGCTTGTCCTGTCTCTGTACGCTTAATAAAGGGCCCTTCCCTAGCTTTCCTGTAGGCCCCCTTTAAGTATTCGAAGGATGCTATAAGCCGCTAAGAAAGGTACTGCTATCTCTGCTCTTCTTGATTGCTAACTGAACTTTGACCACAGTTTCAAGGTCAATCTCCTCTCCACTGTCTTGCTCACGTGTATCTCCCATCTCCACACGGCCCTAAGGTGGCCCACAAACCCCCATAAGCTGCAGTTAGGCAGTTAAACTGTGATAGGGCACTTCCCAGGAGGGGCCAGGCTGTGGTTTCTCATCATTGTACCTCAAATCATAATCAGGAAAATGAATGCAGAAAGTCCACAGTTCTCAGAAGTTCCCATCCCCACACTTAACTGCAAACACGCTCAAATTTCCTCTTTAAGAGACTGGGGGTTGAGAAGGGAGGGAGGGGCTGGAAGGGGAAGAGGAAAAAAAAAAAAAAATAAATAAACTAAGGAGCTCAGCATCTTTTCAAAACCTCAGTGCTGCTAGTGGGAGAGAGAACTTCTACTTTTCCCTTCTAATAGCCAGAGCAGCAAAATCGCAGCTGAATCTGCAACTCAAAGCTGCTCATACAGCGAAGGGGTGACAGCACAATGAAATACTCTGCTCCAAGACCTGATCAAGGGGTGCAGAGCTGAAAGATGCTGCAAAGCGACTGTTTCCCACAGAAGATACCCACCTGCTCAGGGAGGGATGTTTTATCCAAGCACCCCAGGTGAAGCAGGAGAGAGCTGGCAGGCAGAAGGGCTGGCAGAGCAATGCCAGCTGGAACCAGCCTCCTCTGGCATTGCCAACCTTCTACCCCAGGGCACCACTTGAGATCCCAGCTGGTAAACCTGGCATCACTATTTCACATCTGTCCCAGTTGTTTCAGATTTAAATGCTGTCAGATCACTCTATCCCAGAATATTTGGTGCTATACCCAACCAAGTCGCAAAGCAAGTGTTTTGGCATCATCCCCACCAGGACAGAGAGATTATCCCTAATCATCAGGATGAGAAGGGCTGGATTTCCTCTCCTTGGCAGAAAATAAAAAGTAGGGCTGGAGAACACATACTCATGACCTTATGCTGGCTTTAGGGACAGAACAAGGTGACCTGTGTTCCACACCCCAACACATCAGTAAAAAGAAACCTTTCCTGACCTCACACCATCACCTATTTAGGTAAAAATCACAGAAACATTAAGGCTGGAAAAGCTCTCCAAGATCACCCAGTCCCACCATCAGCCCAACACCACCATGCCTACTAAACTATGTCCCGAAGTGCCACATCTATGTCCTTTTTCAACACTTCCAGGGACAGTGACTTCACCGCTGCCCTGGGCAGTCTGCTCCAATGCTTCACCACTCTTTCCATAAAGAAATTTTTCCTAATGTCCAATCTAAACCTCCTCTGGCACAACTCGAGGCCATTCCCTCTTGTCCTACCACTTGTTACTTGAGAAAAGGGCAATAGCATCACCAAGCATTGCCAAATGCCTCTAAAAGCAGCTGGATGGAGCCCAAGGAGGATGGGAGTGGAGCAAAAAACCCAAACCTTTGCTGACAGAGGCAGCAGTACACACATAGGATGAATGTGAGGGGACAGTGTCATTATGTGGAGACCTGGATTGTGAAGTTGATGAGATGGCAGTGCCAGGTGCAGTGCGGTGTGGCCAGAGGCTGCACTGCTGTCCCCCTGGGAAGCACTTATAGGCAGGGTGTCTAAGCCCCATGCTCCCTCTCCCTTGCAAGTAGCCTCACTTGACCCCACTGCAGTAAAAGCTGCCTGTACCTTGCCTCCTCTCAGGGTTTACAGCCAGAGTGAGATAACAATGTAGATTAGCTTTAAAGTCCTTCCTAGGTAAACGAAACCAAACAAACAACCACTTCCTGAAAAAAATAAATCAATACAAGAGAAAAAGCATCTCAGAGGACTCTCATACCTACTGGAAAAGCCATGGCAGCAGCCAGAGCTTGTGAAAGTGGCTGTGATGCTCACACAGGCCATTTACAAGCTCCTATGAGCAGACCAAAGAAACTCTGCACTGTTCCCAAGGAGAAGCATGCTGGAAGACAATTCAAAATGAAGAACAGGAGATACCAACCAGGCAGCAGTGACTCCCAGCAGCATCATCCCAGCAAAGGGAAACTTTGGTCCTGTCTCAACACTCATGCCTCATAGCTCACAGCTGGTCCTGGCAGACCCAGCACTGGCTCCAAGGCACGAGTTCTACCAGTAGCCTTCCTCCTACAGTCAAATCTTGGCACAGATCAGCCCAACACTCAGCCCAGGGAAGAGGCTATCACTCCGACAGCATAAAGACGGCAGCAGGCTGCACACACTACCACACACTCTTAAATCAAAGCAGTCTGGCTTTGGCATCTGGGGGACAAAGAAAAGTCTTCCTCCTGGAACTTCCTGATGCATAAATGCAAGAAGCAATGCACTGCAGCCTTAGCATCAGGAGCTACTTTGGTATTTCCTGACTTCACCGCCTTCTCCCACAGAAAGGCTATAAGTTTGTTCCTGGATTTGCAGGGCAAGACACAGTCCCCATCACGAGTGCAGCAGCTGGAGCACGCAAGCCTTGCTCTTTGGCAGGAAAGCCCTCCACCTTTCGCATCTGCAAAGAGCTTTAGCCAAGATACGGAAAAATAGGGCACCAAAGGTACCCCTGCTTGTCTGCTCATGGATGCCTAGAAGATAGTTTCACATGTATAGGTTCAGCTGGTCAGCCAGGCTTTGAAGAGGCTTGAAGACTTCAGCATCATCCCCTCTGTGCCTTCTGGTCCTCCACAGGACTTTGAAAAATGCCGTTGTAGGACCAATCTGATGCCCAGGCTGCTTTGGGAGAGGGTTGTGTGCCTAAGGACTACACAGACACCACCAGCTACTGGAGTCCACGTTCAAAAAAATCAAGTTCACATCCAACACTGAGCATATTTACCTGTGTGAAATTTCCTAAGCAGGATCAACCTCTGCTCCTCACTCAGCCAAAACAGCAGAAATCATCAAATACCCCCATAAGAAAACTCCTTCCCCAAAATAGACTGCTCAGATAAAGTTTTACACCACCACCCGAACAGGAATAAGATGGATAACTGGTATTTCTCTTGGCCTTCCCATGTAAAGATGCCAGCTGAAATATTGTGCTCTGACTCTTCTGGTTTTGTGGCTTTTTCTTGTTATCCATCAAACTTCTCAACATCCCAGATAACTGCCCAGAATACCTGACTTCCCTGGCCACCCTGCACGTGCAGTCACATCTATTTGCCCTGAGCAAAGTCCAACTCACCCTAAGGAAACAAAACCAGTAAGCCACTCAGCCTTGCTGGGTTTTCCAGTGCCAAATGATTTCTAGGGCGAACCAAGCCACATACAAGCAGCAGATGGGAAAAGACACTCTTTGCAAGCAGGACACTGTTCTCACTGCAATCCAAAGCTTCACCATGGTGTCAAGGCGGCATCTCAGGTTAAAGCAATGGAGAAGAGGTGAAGGGGCATTGGAGGGCAGAGAAAAAGAGAACTGAGTTTGCACGCAGTCCACAGCAACGACTGCCTGTGAGGCACCTGTAGTTCCCTTTCCTCCACAGCACCTCCCAGCAGGTTAAAAAAGGCAGCTAGAAAGCTCTTCCCTCCTTGCAATGAGAGGGCAGAGACACAGCCAGGGACAACGTTCCTCCAGCACTTGGGAGGGCGAGGGAACCAGGAGGCCTGATGATGCCTGTAGCAGGGCAGCCTGGCAGTGGGAGAAGGTGGCAGCACCACCAGCAGATAAAACACAATCTCCAGATACTTCTGGAGTTCCTCTCTCAGCCCTGTTGCAATAAAGACAAAAATTAAAACCAAACATGAAAAGCCCATGTGCGGCAAGAAGCTCCTGCCCACAGCCTCTGTTTAAATACACTTTCTGCGTAAGTGACTGTGCATTTCCAGCCTCCCGGCAGCATGTGTTACTCCACATAGCAACTCCAGATCAGCCCTCACACCAATCATCAAGAGTTATAGCTTGACTTAATTGAACGTGTCTTAGCGCTCCATTAGCTCTTGTAGTGCAGCAGCAGCCAGTGCCTTTTGCAGTGCTGCCAGCTCCTTTCCTGAGCCTTGGAGTAGGAAAAAAGGCAGGAAAAAACATATACTTACACACAAGAAGAGCATAAGAGCACCATAGCCCAGCTTATCAGTTAATCACTGCAGCAGCTATTACAAATCATAGGAAGGTTTAGGTTGGAAGGGATCTCAAAGCCCAGCCAGTTCCAATCCCCCTGCCACGGGCAATGACACCTACTGATTGCTCCAAACATCATCCAACATGGCCCTGAACACCTCCAGGGATGGGGCATCCATGACTTCTGGGCAACCTGTGCCAGTGCCTCACCACCCCCATAGGGAATAATTTCTTCCTAAAATCTAATTTAAATCTCCCCTCTTTCAGCTTAATCTCCCCTCTTTCAATTTAACAACTTTTCTCTCCCCTCCTCAGCTCTCATCAGCTTCTGCTTGGGCTTCACATCCCAGGTAGCGCCCACCTTGCCCTAATCCATTCAGCCGTTTCCCGGGGATTGTGGGCAAGGGAAGAGGACAGGAAGAGAGAGAAGCAGAAAGGAAAGATAATAAAGAGGAAGAGAAGGGAAAGGAAAGATGATATTTGAGGTGAGGAGGTTCCGTCGGGCCTGGCCACGTGTGCAGCCACACACTCTTCCCGCTGGATCACTTCCCCCAGCTGGGGTGAGGAGTGGAATATCCTGCCAGCAACCCCTCTTGGAAAGCTGGTAACATCCAGGTGGGAAAGATAACCATGTTTTTTAGAGTCTCTGCCTCTCTCCAAATGCCTTGAGCATCACTGCATCCCATGCTGCTGGGGGGTCTCCAAGGAGGGATTTTTTTTTGGGGGGGGGGTTGCAGGCGGTTAAGGGGAAATAAATAAATATAAACGAATAGATAGATAAGGAACAACCGCTCGCGACCTTCCGTCGCCGTGCTTAATCAGCTTAATGAGTTTCATTAAGGCAGGGGAAGGGGGTCTGAGCGCTGCGGGACTGGGACCGAGGCGGGGGGGTAGAGGCGGGGGGATGTCTGAGACTGGGGATGCGGGAGGGTACGGGGTTGGGACGGGGGGGAAACAGCGGGACTGGGACCGGGACCGGGCTGGGACCAGCGGGGCTGGGACCGGGCTGGAGGGGAGGCGGTGGCGACGCGGGGCCCCTCCCTCCTCTTCCCCCCCTCTTTTCCCGGCCGTACCCGCCGCCATTCCGCACCGCCTTCACCATTCATCCACCCGACACCCACCTCCCCTTTCCCTAAAATCCCGAATCCCATCCCTTCCCTTTCCCCCGTCTCCCCGCAGCCCCCTCCCCGCTCCGTGCCTGCTGACACTGGGGGGGGGGGGGGGGGCAGGTTGTGGGGGGTCCCCTCGCAAAGCGTGTTTGGAGACGGAGGGGGGTCCCGTGGGAAAGGGAAGGGAAAAGGGAGAGGGGCTGGTGCTTACCCACCCGTGCCGGGTCGCGGTCCCTCCTCGCCGGCGCGGCCCGTCTGGAGTCGTGGCACTTTTCCGCCGCCGCTGGTCTCGGCCGCCCCCGCCCCGCCCCGCGGCTCCGCGCCGGGACCAGTCAGCGCCCGGGGCGGGGCGGCTGGGATGGGCTGGGTGGGATAGAACGGGATGCGATGGGATGGGGCGGGATGGGACGGGGCCGTGCGGTGTGTAGTCCCCGCTGGTGGAGGTTCCCCACCGCCCCGGCGCTGGAGCTGGGGCGAGTACCAAGTGGCACCGGGATGCGGGGACCTCGCAGAGCCTTGTCCCGGCCTTTCCCCCCGTGGATTAATCGCAGAATCACTGGGTTGGAAAAGACCTTTGAGGTCATCAAGCCCAACCGTACCTGTCCGCTACTAAATCATATCACTAAGCACTTTAAGGCAGCCTGATCTAGTGTGATGTCCCTGCCCGTGACAGAGAAGTTGGAACTAGATGATCTGTAACGCCCCTTCCAACCCAAACTATTCTATGATTCTATGGCTCTATGATTCAATGATGGATCTACCTGTCTTTTAAAACCCTCCAGGGATGGGACCCAACCACCTCCCTGGGCAACCTGGTCCATTGCCCAAGAACCCAGCTGAGTTGCCATGGATCACAGAATATACCAGGCTGGAAAAGACCTCCAGGATCACAGAGTCCAACCATTCCTATCAACCACTAAACTATGCCCCTCAGCACCTTGTCTACCCATCTTGTCCTGAAGAGAAGGATTTGCACGTGTTGGTGGATGAGAAGCTCAACAGGAGTGAACAATGTGTGCTTGCAGCCCAGAAAACCAACCATATCCTGGGCTGCACGGAAAGAAGCGTGGCCATCAGCTCAAGGGAGGGGATGCTCCCCCTCTACTCTACTCTCATGAAACCTCCCTAGGAGCCCCATATTCAGTTCTGGAGTCCTCAGCGCAGGAAGGACATGGATCTATTAGAGTGAGTCCAGAGGAGGCCACAAAGATGATCCAAGGGCTGGAGCACCTCCCATACAAGGACAGGCTGATAGAGTTGGGGTTGTTCAGCCTGGAGAAGAGAAAGCTCTGGGAAGACCTTAGAGCAGCCTTCCAGTACTGAAAGGGGCTACAGGAAAGCTGGGGAGGGGCTCTTTATCAGGCAGTGCAGAGACAGGACAAGGGGAAATGGTTTTAAGCTGAAATACATGGATTGTACCAACTACATTTTTCATCCAATGTTCCACAAAAGCTCTGGGCTGGGGTGGGAGTATGTCTCCCATTCCTCCACATCTTCAACTGGGCTCAAAGCCATTTCTCCCCCTTTCCTGTTTCTGCCTGGCCATGCTGTAGCGCACACTCTACTTTTAGCACTCACTAGACTCTGACTGTGGAGTGAGAAATGGATTTATTATAAAAGTGGCTGGAGGAAGCGATAATTCAATATCACAGGACAGGCTGTCAGGATCTCCCAGCCTCCTGCCAGCTTTCTGCTTGCAGCACCTTCTTTGGGGCATCTACATTATCACATTTCAGTGGCCAGACCTTCTCAGGGGACAGCAATCGGGGGTGCTCTCCATGTGATCCCTTGGATTTACAGCAGCTGCCACCACATCATTGCCCCTCACGCAGAGAACAAGCTATGTTATTGAGGCTGGGCTGGGGACAGGCAGCAGGTCCTGCCCGCAGCCTGGTACATCTCGACACAACGGCAAGGAGAATAAATGACTGTTTCATGAGGGCTGATGTGACGGAAGTAAAGAAAAAACACACTAATGGAGAAAAGTTTTGGCTAATTATTATAATACAGCTTGTGCAGAGGGACCTGAAAAAGGCACAAACACTTGTCTTCTCACATTTATGAGAAGTTGGAGGCTTTCTGGGGCTCCATCTAGGCTGCAGGCAAACTAGGCAGAGCAGGTCTTCCCATCTCAGGCAGGACATAGACTAGGAAGTCCCATGAGTGCAAAGGCAGAGAGCAGTCCAAAATTCAGCCCTTCAGACAAAAGCATAAAAGTATGGGATCCAGCACTGCCCTAGCCCCTCAAGATCATCAGCTCCTTTAGCCCACCAAGGATCTTCTCCAGACTAAAATGCCTGGAAGGAGGAATGCAGGGTCTGAACAGCACCAAGGTCCCAAGCCTCACAGTTCTCCGTTTCCCCAGCTGCAGCCACAGTAGAACAGGCAGCTGGGCATCCTGCCCAGCCTCCCACCTTGCTGTGAACATCCTGATAACTGCATGTGGGAGATGTCTCAAGCTCTCGTAGCAAAACACTGACTACTTCATTATTCTCTGGGGCAGGGACTGGCATGCACAGCCCCAGCCAAGCACCCAGGGCTTGGGGACATGAGCTCACTCTTACTGTCACTGGCCAAATGTACAACTGAGTGTCTGCTTCAGAATGGAACAATGAGGACAGAGTGAGGGACACATGCGTGGGGAAATGCATGGTGTGGGGTGAAACCCTGGGCAGGCACAGCTGAGATGTGAACTTCTGCCACCATGGCATGGAAGTGCTCAGAGGACAGCTCCATCTGTTCCTTCCCCAGCTGTGTTTCGGACGTGTAGACAGATGTCTGAAACCCTTGTTTACTCATTGCTCGCTCTCATCTATGTCTCAAAGCTGTTCACTCCACAGCACTCCTCCCAGCATCCACTGTCACCAGTTGGTCTGTTTTAGGGTCTTTCTCTCCGGTTCTTAAGACATCAACCATACACCTCCCACCATGGTGTTTTCATCTGATTCTGTCACCATGCTGCTGATCCAGGCCACTGGGACATAGAATCATGGAATGGTTAGGGTTGGGAGGGACCTTACAGCCTATCCAGTTCCAAGCCCCCGCCGTGGGCAGCGACACCTGCCCATGGATCATGTTGCTCAAAGCCTCATCCAACCTGACCTTGAACACCTCCAGGAATGGGGCAGCTACAACTTTTCTGGGCAACCTGTGCCAGTGTCTTGTCACCTTTATTGAAGAAGAATGTCTTCCTAGTGCCCAATGTAAATCTTCCCCCTTCCAATTTAAAGCCATTCCCCTTCATCCTATCACGACATGCCCTTGTAAATAGTCCCTCCCCAGCTTTCTTGTAGGCCCCCTTCAGGTACTGTAGTGTAACTATAATGTCTCCCTGGACCATTCTCTTCTCCAGGCTGAACAACTGTAACCCTCTCAGCACAGCAGAGGTGCTCCAGCCCTCTGATCATCTTCATGGCCTCCTCTGCACCCATTCCAACAATTCCATATCCCTTTTATGTTGAGGATTCCAGAACTGGACACAGCACTCCAGGTGTCTCACAAAAGCAGATCCTATATTATCAGCATAATTTACTGTCAGCCAATATCGAAGGAGTTCTCCCTAACTACCTGTTCTCCCAACTCCTGCCCAGAGGCAGCATCCAGCTCAGATCCAGAGGTCTGTGTACCCTGCTGTTAAAACAACCAAAATGCCTGCATTTTTCCATGGTCATCTTCACCACTAGAAAGTTTTTCTTGGGTCCAATTCGAAAATCCCTTGCTCCAGCTCAAGTTTTTCAGTTCCTAGTTATTTTTGCATCCACAAGTCTTTGGCTGTTGGTGAAGAAGCTGTTGTTTAGCCCTGAAATGGCTCCAAATCTTTCCACTGGAGGTATTAGTTATCCTAAATTCATAACCATTGCTGAGGTATTTTTAGCTCTGCACAGCAGTCATCAAACAAGCCCTGCCACAAGGTCTGCATTACTCCCTGAGGTACCTCACAGCCCTGCTCCTGCAGAAGATCCAGGCTCAATCGTGCTGAGACAACCATGAAATCCTACTTTAGGTGCAGGCAGGACTGCAACTAAGCACCTCATCCCATCCCTGCTCCATTCGCATCCAGGCTGCAGCTGAGCATGCAGGCAGGCACAGCTTATGTTTTGTTACAGGACAGCAGCCAGCTCTGCCCAGACTCAGTGGTGCATTTCGATCCTGAGCCCTTGGGGAGGTGGAAAGTCTCCTACCACCCTCACTTTCACCATAGGATACTTACTGCTACAGAAATATGTCAAAAAAAATGGTAGGAACAAAAGTCCTTTAGTCCAGATTTGGCTGCTGCCTGTGCTATGGACATTGTCTGCCAGCTGGGTTGATCCTCCAAGCAGCCCCACATCCACACTTGATCCCTTTGGAGACTTTGGAAGCAGCATCTCCTTTTTTTATAAAAGCAGGGATCAGTACATCTGGCCTCCCCTTGGCCTCCTGGCTGTCCCTCCCAGCCTGCATGCCTTTCCAAGTGCTTGCTGGTCTGGGTTTAATAAGCAGCCGCTCTGCTCCAGCAATGGAAACTGGAGGTGGATGCTGCAGTGGAGCATTGAGCAGGGTCATAATATGACCACAGGGAGGTAGCAGTAAGAGATTCTGGGTCATTCCCCTCCTTCCTTTCCCATGTTTCTGTGGCACTGCTGAGGTTTGGGTTCGACTGTGCACCACACCGCAGCCTTACCTGCATCTGGAGCAGGATATGCCCTGGCCTTCCTCCTTTTTCAACCCAACTCCACATGGGCTTGGGAAATGCCATCCAAAAAATAACGTATGGACATGCAGGAGATTCCCACTTCAGTGGGTTGTTAGCCAGAGACCAGTGGGACAGCCCAGACCCCAGGGAGCACTAAAACCACTAAACTCACAATGTTTAAACCTCAGATCCCTACTCCACTGCTTCCCCATCCCCACAGCCCCACTCTGCGAGATGCCCCAAACATTTGTGGGAGGACTGCTAGCTAGGGAGTCACAGGGTGGGAGGCAGAAATGCCCCTTGGGAGGTCCACATGGCTCCCAAAAGCCTCTGTCATTCCCCAGAGGGGCATTCACCACTGGGCTACTAACCTCTAAGCAGGTGGTAGCCACTGAGCCAGTGAGGTGCATCTACCCAGCCTGCCTTTAAGGTGTCCCATGGGACACCTCGCATTGGATCAGGTTGCTCAAAGCCCTGTTTAACCTGGCCTTGAACTTCTCCAGGGATGAGGAATCCATGACTCCTGTGGGAAACCTGTGCCAGCGTCTTACCACCCTCACAATAAGTTTCTTCCTAATTTCTTCCCTGGAGTCAAGGGTGGGTTTTGGAAGAAGCCAGGTTCCACAGCTGGCTCCCAATTTGGAGATCTCTCATGGGCAGATGAAAAGTGTGGCTATGGCACATGTGAACTTCAGAGGTGAGGCCACAGTAGTTGTCAGTGAAGTCCTGCAACTTGCAAATCAAGCTTAGGGCTAGACACGAACCTTTTCCCTCTGAGGCATGAGTGACAGTTACACTGGAGAATTGCTCCTGGTCAGCTGGGGTGTTGTGTGGGACCTGGGGATGACCATCTTCCTCCTAAGTCAGAGAAGGGGTGGATATCTCATGAGCAGAGCAGGTAAATCTTGAGCATGAGGTGAAATTCAGCAGTCCCAAGGGCAAGATAGTGTACCTGGAGACACTGGACCCACTGCAAGCAGTTCCTGCTCTCCATGACACTCAGGAGCCCCTGATTAATCACTCTGCATGTGTCTACCTTGTTGGCACTTAGAAAACGTTTCACTTTTTCATCTTAATTTTCTCACAGAACTTTGTGTTGTTTCAGTTTAGAACAATTCTTGGTGGGAGGAAAGTCTAGATGGACTCAGACCCATCTAGCCATGATGGTTTGAGGTACCAAGTCTGTGAGACACCACCCTAGCCTGTGACAGAAGTTTACGTTCCCTCTGCCATGATGGCAGGGAAGGAGATGCACCACTGTCCTGGCTACTCCTGGTCTCAGTCCAACACAAACCTTGTCTCAGTCCCCCAAACCTTGCATCAACGCTATGGTTGTTTGGGAGTTTCCACATCACTATCCCAGGCACCAGATAGCTGCAGGGCTGCAGGACCAGCTCTCTGAAGTCTCAGCATCAGCCTGAGGTCACTCAAGAAGGGCGGTTTCACTCTGACATGAGGGATCCATCCCGACATAAGCTGCTCTTGCAATGCTGCTTCGTGGAGACCTGGATCACTATGCCAGAGCAGGCTTGGAACAGGAAAAGCCAGCCTCAGGGCAAAGCCAGGAACACAAGCTAATTTGGGAACACAATGATTATGCTAATCAAAACACCTTCCAGAGGAGAAGGGAAGGAAATTACCTAATCCTTGAACGTGAAACATAGCTTCCCTGTGCCCAGTCTTCAGGAGGAGGAATGTATACAGTTTGGATGAAAGGGCATTCCCATCTGGGCAAGGAAGAAGCACAGGGACCTCTTTCATCCAGACTCTCTTCAGCCACACTAGATGCAGGAGAGTCCCCCTCTTTCCATTTCGAAACTGGTTTTGTGTCCAGATAAATTCATGCCTCTCTTGAAAGCTTGTCTGGACACAAACTCATGTGACTGTAGCACCTGGGGCTTAACAAGAAGCTTCTTTAGTCCAGCAAGATGGGTTGCAGGGATCCAGGATGTGCAGCTTGTCCTGCTCCAGTGCCAACAGATTGCAATGGGAAGGGAAATCTCACTTTCCATGGGTAACCTTGCTAGGGTTCATGCTCATTGCCTGACTCCACATCGGGAAATTGTAATCCAACTCAAAACAGCCCAGGAAGGACTTCCTAACATACCAGGAACAAACACAGATCCCAGCTTTGAGAAATCCCAGGGCACAGTTCTGGATGGAGAATTTAAGGTATTTTGGGGGATGCTACTGCTACAGAGTACAAGAGGACACAAATGAACTTGCAGGCTTAATTAAAAATCCACAAAATACCTCTGGCTGAAAAGAAACAAGCCTATTCTGAGGGTAGGCCTCTCTGGTTGAAGCTCTCCCATGTTCACAAGCCTCCTCTACCTATTGCCACCACATCTCAGATGTGAAACTGGTGCAACACCGCTCCTTTCCTGATTGAAGCATCCTTTGGGTACAGTAAAGGTATTTGCTGTCTGTAGGTACATTTTATGCAACCAGCATAAAGCACAGGAGTAGGGAGACAGTCCATTAGGAAAAAAATTTTCACAGTAATGGTCATTGGGCACTGGAACAAGCTGCCCAGGGAGGTGGTTGAGTCACCTTCCCTGGAGGTGTTTAAGGGACGTGTGGACAAGGCTCTAAGGGGCACAGTTTAGTGTTTGATAGGAATGGTTGGACTGTGATCTGGTGGGTCTCTTCCAACCTTCTATGATTCTATGATTCAGTGACAGGATGAGGTGGAATGGTTTTAAGTTGAAAGAGGGGAGATTAGAGGAGATATTAGGAAGAAATTCTTTGCCGTGAGGGTGTTGAGACACTGGCACAGGTTGCCCAGAAAAGTCATTTGAAGCCCCCTTCCCTCCACACCCTCCTTAGGATGAATTCCTCTTGCTGTGCACAAGTGTCCAACACGTACCCGCTATTGCAAGGGAGGCTTTGCGAAGAGCTGGCAGCAGCTTTCTGTCTGTGCTGGAAAAACCTTGCTTTAGACATCCTGGGATCTGCCACATCAGCATTAGAACGTACCAGTAGGTCTCAAAACCAGAAACACCTCGGGATGGTTATTTACCTGGAGAAGATGAACTGGTGTAAAGGGAATGCTCTGAATATACTGACTCTGTAACAGGACTGGCAAACCAGATCCTGAGGACAAGGAGAAGAAAGAAAAAAAAGAAAATTTTAAAAAAAGAAAGAAAAGTAATGTTTTAAGCACTTTTCCTTTAAAAAAAAATTACAGCAGGAAACTTCTGGCTTGGGGAGAGGTTAAATCTGTACATGAAGCAACACTGAATAAGGCCAAGGTAAATCCTAACTCTGAATTACTCTTCTTAGGGCAGAGCTGTGTACCTGCACACCACTGGATGAGAACACAGTGTGCTCGCTGCCTGCAAAAAACACATTGTACTCCAGAGTCTCTTAGCAGAGCAGGGATTTTTGTATTAGCTAATAAAAAACAGACCTCTCTGAGTAAGTATATGATTACACCCTGGTGCCAGGTGAGGGGTTTGACCCAATGTGTTGGTCAGCAAGCCCTACCTCACTGCAGAGACACAGTATGATGGATGTTGGGGTGTTAAAACCCCAGAAGTTTGGAGCTTTGGGAGGTTTTCAGGTCTGTGAGGAGGAACTAGGAGCAGTAGGAGAAATTCCAAGTCCTGTTTCTGGTTTGCCAGAGGTATCTTACTTGTCCCCATATCATTGTACATTGGTGGGGATCCCCGAGGAAGTTACCATCCCTGGACGGATTTAAAAGACATGGAGATGTGGTGCTTCAGGACAAGGTTTCGTGGTGGACTTGTCATTGCTAGGTTTGATGACCTTAAAGGTCTTTTCCAACCTGAACAATTCTGTGATTGGTATTGAATTAACATACCAATACGGCTGCTTATGCCAGCCCTGTGATAGCAGCATTAAACTCTGACAGTGACAAGGCACGCCCAGATCCTCAAATGCCCTGCTAGGTTTTGCCTGGTGTCTCCCAGGGGAGCTCTAAAGGCTGCTTGCACCCTTAGGTGCACCATCACACATCCCCTGCTGTTTAGCTGGCTCACCTGCTCACATTTTAAGTTCCCCAGGAATTTACGCACCACCAGTGACTTCAAGCTGGGCTGACACCTCGGCACTATCACCTTGTCTTCCAGGTGAGTTGAAACAAAAAAATGCTCTGGAGGGGGAGGCACATCCCCAGTCCCCTGCCCTTTGGGTCTGCTCTCCTGATGTTGCTGCAAGCGCTTGGGAGACGTCGCCTGCAGTTTGCATTAGAGGAGGACTTTTGGCCAGTGATCACCTTGGCAAGAGGCAGCGTTATTCAGTATTTGACAAATCATTAAAAATAAAAGCAGAGTGAATAGGAGAAGGCTGGGGAATAAGGTCATCACGACACTGGTCAGTTTGAAGCACTCTGACACAGTGGAGCCATCCCATGGGCGATGGCCTTTGGCGGGCTCACACCTCCCAGGGAGCCAAGCGCCAGAACCTGCCGAGCGTGCAGATGCAGCGCGGATCTGTCCCAGCCAGCAGATGCTGTTCCCATTTCCACTGCCAGGGGCTGTGACTCTCGTAGAGTTAATTAATCTCTTCATACAGCATAATTAACCTTTGGGAATTGCTTCTAAAGAACAACATGTTGTAAACAGCCAGTGCTAAGATGTGACATACATGCCAAGATAACCTTAAAGGAAAAAACACTGAATCCCTTCAAATAATCCATTTGGGGATTTTTCTGACTCAGCAGCACATGCTTAAAACTTAACAGAGGGCAGGGGGTCATGCTCTCTGGATCTTTTCCCAGCTGTCCTGGTTAGGAATGAACATACATGCACTTTCTGACAACAGCTGTAGTTCCACGTGTCCACATGCTGCTGGAAGATCAACCTTCATTCAAGCAGAGCTTCCCGGCAGCAGCTGCTGTGCTAGAACTGTGAGACATCCCAGGAGCACACAGAAGAGAACAGGGACCCAGAATAAAACCACCAGAAAGCTGCGGTTTGTCCCTAGCTTTATATATGTTGCAAGTTGTACTTTGACTCTGTGTACTCACGGGAAATATTTACCTTGAGAGAGNCCAACCTGAACAATTCTGTGATTGGTATTGAATTAACATACCAATACGGCTGCTTATGCCAGCCCTGTGATAGCAGCATTAAACTCTGACAGTGACAAGGCACGCCCAGATCCTCAAATGCCCTGCTAGGTTTTGCCTGGTGTCTCCCAGGGGAGCTCTAAAGGCTGCTTGCACCCTTAGGTGCACCATCACACATCCCCTGCTGTTTAGCTGGCTCACCTGCTCACATTTTAAGTTCCCCAGGAATTTACGCACCACCAGTGACTTCAAGCTGGGCTGACACCTCGGCACTATCACCTTGTCTTCCAGGTGAGTTGAAACAAAAAAATGCTCTGGAGGGGGAGGCACATCCCCAGTCCCCTGCCCTTTGGGTCTGCTCTCCTGATGTTGCTGCAAGCGCTTGGGAGACGTCGCCTGCAGTTTGCATTAGAGGAGGACTTTTGGCCAGTGATCACCTTGGCAAGAGGCAGCGTTATTCAGTATTTGACAAATCATTAAAAATAAAAGCAGAGTGAATAGGAGAAGGCTGGGGAATAAGGTCATCACGACACTGGTCAGTTTGAAGCACTCTGACACAGTGGAGCCATCCCATGGGCGATGGCCTTTGGCGGGCTCACACCTCCCAGGGAGCCAAGCGCCAGAACCTGCCGAGCGTGCAGATGCAGCGCGGATCTGTCCCAGCCAGCAGATGCTGTTCCCATTTCCACTGCCAGGGGCTGTGACTCTCGTAGAGTTAATTAATCTCTTCATACAGCATAATTAACCTTTGGGAATTGCTTCTAAAGAACAACATGTTGTAAACAGCCAGTGCTAAGATGTGACATACATGCCAAGATAACCTTAAAGGAAAAAACACTGAATCCCTTCAAATAATCCATTTTGGGATTTTTCTGACTCAGCAGCACATGCTTAAAACTTAACAGAGGGCAGGGGGTCATGCTCTCTGGATCTTTTCCCAGCTGTCCTGGTTAGGAATGAACATACATGCACTTTCTGACAACAGCTGTAGTTCCACGTGTCCACATGCTGCTGGAAGATCAACCTTCATTCAAGCAGAGCTTCCCGGCAGCAGCTGCTGTGCTAGAACTGTGAGACATCCCAGGAGCACACAGAAGAGAACAGGGACCCAGAATAAAACCACCAGAAAGCTGCAGTTTGTCCCTAGCTTTATATATGTTGCAAGTTGTACTTTGACTCTGTGTACTCACGGGAAATATTTACCTTGAGAGAGACAATGTAAAGCTTGCCCACAGGACTACCTCTGCTTCTAATTGTACTAAACCTCATCAACCTTTGAAATGCAAACACACACACACAAACATCTTCTCCAGGTGACAGTTACCTAAGGAAAAGGCTTGTCCCTCACTGGGGAATGCAGGTTTACTTGGAGGGCTCAAGAATACTCAACGGGGAGAGGGTTTAAAAACTAAGTTTTTTTCATAGAATCATTTGGTTGGAAAAAACCTTTGAGATCATCAAGTCCAACCGTACCTGTCCACTACTAAACCATATCCCTGAGCACCTCATCTACCCATCTTTTAAATCCCCACAGGGATGGTGACTCCACCACTGCCCTGGGCAGCCTGTTTCAGTGCCTGATAACACTTAGGTGAAGAAATTTTTCCTAATACCCAATCAAAACCTCCCCAAGCACAATTTAAGGCCATTTCTTCTCATCCTATCACTTGTTACTTGGAAGAAGAGACCAACACCACCTTGCTACAACCTCCTTTCAGGGAGCTGTAGGGCGTGATGAGGTCTCCCATTAGCCTCTTCTTCTTCAGACTAAACTGCCCGGTTGCCTCAGCTGCTCCTCACAAACCTCGTTCTCCAGACCCCTCCACAGCTCCATTACCCTCCTCTGGATGTGCTCCAGCACCTCTAGTGCCAAAGCAGACAACAGACAGATCTCCATGCCTGCATTGCTGCTGAAAATGACAGTATCAAGGTCACAGAGGGCCTATCATGAAACCTCCATCTCCCAGCCCAAAGGGCAAGTTTGTGACCACAAGCCTATGCTTCCTCCATGGTCCCCTAGAGAAAATACACTGTCACCACAAAACTTATCTGCATCACTTGCAGTAATTCAAGTAAATCCTAGCTGAGCCAATCAGAATGTTTGATTTATACACACTCATTTATTAGTTGAGTGCATTGATGAAGCCACATTCACTAACCCAGCAATTAAATGTTCTGCCCTGCGCGGCCACTGCTCAGGAACAACAGGGTTTGTGCTCCATCATTATCATCTTCCCAGGAGAAATGCCACCCATTATTCAGGATTTGGCAAGGCTCACGTGGAGATCAAGCAGCAATTATAGGTGCAGGCAGGGGTCAGGCACAGGCTGCTGGTGCTGCAACAGCCTGCAACCAAGTGAAGGCTCAAAAAGAGTGCTGCCTGACACTCCTGAATCTTCTTCAGCTGCTCCAAATGCTTTCCAAGAGGCAAGCTCATAGTGGATTGTGCAATGTTTTTAGGAATTACACAGGGCCAGCTGGAGAAAGGGGCACCCAGGAGCATGCATGGCCAATTTTGAGAGTGCAGCACTGCTCCTGTAGCCAGCAGCTGCCGGGAACTTTTTGCAATCAAACAGTGGGAGCTAAAGAAAAAAGCTACCTGGCAGTAAATATACTTAGCAATTCAAACAGTGAACAGGTTCCAGGAAATTGAGATAACCCTGTAGGCACAAAGACCCTGATCCAAAGCCCAAAGAAGTCAGTGGTAAAGAGAATCAGGTTAGCTGTCAGCAGGCTTTGGATGAAGCCCAAGGAAAGTCAAATAAGCAATCCAGTCCAAATGACTCTAATTCTTCCTAATTAAATAGCCACCCAAGTCTCACACACCTTCCCTGGCAGCTCCTTTGGCATTTGTCCTTGAGCCTCCTGCAGTTACAAGGATATCTGAAGATTTTTAAAGGCAGCAAATTAAAACTCAGCAGCCTCCAAAGTGGTGAACTTCCACGTAACCTCATAGTGCTCAAATCCAGGATGTGGGATCCACGAGTCACCCAACAGGGACCAGCACAGCATCACAGAATCATTTAGTTGGAAAAGACTTTTGAGATCATCGAGTCCAACCATGCCTATCCCCTTCTAAACCATATCCCTGAGAAGCATCTCCACATGTCTTTTACATACCTCCAGGGACGTTGACTCAACAACTTCCCTGGCATCCCACAGCATGGAGAGGACACAGGACAGGAGCTGCCAGTCCTTTGCCAGGCTGAAGAAGATGTACTCCCATCAGCCTGCACTCATCACGGAATGGGTGCCCTAAGCCATCTGCAGGCACCCAGTTCCCAAGTGAAAGGCCCAGTGAGAGGCAGCAAAAATCAGCTATTTGTAGACCTGACCTCTGGTTACATGCTCTACCAACCAACTTTGCCTCACACTTGCTGGGAAGACCATCACATGCTATCTGTCCACTATCCAGATATCCACAATTCAGCAGGCAAAGGAGAAGTCACAACATATCTCCTCTTCCAAAAATATTTAACCAATTTCTAAGCCCGCTGTCCCTGACTCAACTACATTAAATGTCAATGGTTAATGACAGTGAACCATCTCATGCAATGCACCTTCCAAGATAACAACGTAATCATTGAGTTAGATCCTGAGCTGAGGTGAGAGCCTGCATCTGCAGAACTGCACCTTTCACCGTGCTGGATCTGGCCTGGGATGCCGCCTCAGCTTCAGCCACCCCAAAATGCTGCATCTCTCATCTAACCTTGCCCGTTCCTTGCTGGCAGATACCAGCTCCTCCAAATGAAGGCTGTTCCTCTGTAGGGAACATCTTACTATCAAATTTTACACAGCCTCATGGCAGATGAGGTTCAACTGATGGCTTAACATCCCCTTTAATACACCTATAAAACAGGAATTTAAATAGAAACATCCTATGAAGAGTTTTGCTGATACAGCTTACATTGCTTACAATTTTCCCCACTGAACCTGGTCACTAGTGGCATGCACCAGCCTATATTCTCTATGCATGGTGCAGAAATATATCTGCTGGAGCAACCAACTCTATGAATACTGGAATGACTTAAAAGAGAAGGAATAACACACAACCCCTCCTCCTCCCAGGAATACTCCCAGCTGATGAACACAGCAATATCTGTAAGTCCCTGACTTCTCTTAGAGGTACAATCTCAGCTACTGCTCACTGGTGTGGACAGTATGGGTTGAACTGTGCACTTCTTGTCTGCCTGTGCCTTGAACAGCTCCAGCGAAGGTGGATCAACCA
>WAAB01019787.1:0-10077 GCA_013389865.1 Piaya cayana
TTTTCCATTCCAGGGGTGACTGCTAGCTAAAAACACACTAAAAACTGGGGAAGATGGGAGTCCCAAGTCAAGGAAGGGATGCTTATCCCTTCCTTGAGTCGGGACTCCCATCTTCCCCAGTTTCAGGCCTTCATGGACCCAGGATTTTCCTCCCATTTAGTGCCACAACAGGGCGCACAGCCACCCACGCAGAGGTCAAGAGCACTGCTGGGAGAGCCAAATTATATAACTAAACGATAACTAAAAGGAACAAGGCAATGGAGTTTAGAAGTATCTCTCAAATCATGCTTCTATCTGCTCTGAGGGTGCCCTGTGTGGGTGTCAGCACCTCAATTCCGCAGTCGGAAGGAGATGCTGCTCTGCCTTGTGCACCCTCAGAAAATCTAAAGTCAAACAAGGTCCTGCCTCTAAGAATTTCCAGGATCCCTTTGCTTTTGCTGGGTTTTACAAACCCCCTTCGTCTTAATCCCATTTCTACCTAGCAGAGCTGTTTCTAACTCGCTCTCCCCAGCTCATGTGAGCCTTGGCCGCGCTGCGAAGCGACTAGAACACGCTGTATATTTTTTCCCTTGAATAATCCGTTGATTTTTATCATGCAAACACAATGTATTTAATTCAAACTCGTTCCCCTCCTCGCTGCTCTAATTCCCACAGGCTCTCACACTGTGTTGATTTATAAGATATCGGTGGAGCTTCTCAGAAAAAAAGTGTTTTCTTTAATTCACATGAATTCATTCCCTTCCCCTCTCTGCTATATTCTCGTGCATATCCCAGGGCAACAGCGCATGTGGTAGCAGTTTCCCAAGTGACAATGCTTAACATATAAAAGCCAAGAACTTCTTGGAAAGTAGTAAAAAGTCTTTTCTTTACATTGGGAAAACCGAGCCGCCTAGTTCCACGGGGCGCAGTCTCCTTCCCTCGATGCAGGAAACAGAACGTCTACGTTCGTTAGCATCATCTCCAAAAAAACCCGACTAACCAGCGCCCGCCTCTCGCAGCGCCTGGCATCCCGAGGAAAGCAAGCACACGCGACTTTTCCATCTCCTACGTGAAACGATACGGCAACTGCAGAGAATATTTCTGGTGCTGATACTCGGAAACTAATCTCTCCTACCCAGAAACCCCCTGAGGCACCAAGCTCTGTATATGGGAAACGCTGGTGCCAGCCAACAGCTCCGCGGCTCCTGCCCCGCGTTGGGGTGAGGGGTCCGTGCCCGTCAGAGGGAGCAGTGCACAGCACAGGGGGTCGGAGGGACGCGGTGACGCAGCCCCAGGCAGCGCACAGCACAGGGGGTTGGAGGGATGCGGTGACGCAGCCCCGAGCAGAGCAGTGCACAGCACAGGGGGTCGGAGGGACGCGGTGACGCAGCCCCAGGCAGCGCACGGCACAGGCACCCGGGGGTCTGACACGGGCACCGTGCCATGTGTGGCTGCGGCCAAGGCCTGGGGTGTGCGCTGCGAGGTCTCAAATGACCTCTGCGACCAGCTGGTGTGTCGGGCAGCTGCCGGGGCGGTGAGGAGCAGGGGTGGCCGGGGTCAGCCCCACGCTCTGCTCCTCCACTGGCACCCAAGGTGACATCCTGCCCTGCCACCCTTCTGTCTTTGATTTTCTGATCAGAGCCTGCACTTATAATCAGAGAATCACCAGGTTGGAAGAGACCCAACGGATCATCGAGTCCAACCATTCCTATCAAACACTAACCCAAGAAAACCCGTGCCCGCCCTCCATGCAAAGTGGACATCTCCGCTCTGCTCGGGGCAGGAGGGGGATCCCACCTACCCATCCCCTCCTGTGTTACCCGTCTCCCTTAGGAGGAAACAAATCAGGATCCTGCAAAGCCAGTTTTCACACTGAACCTTAAAGGCTGGATGAGCAGTTGTTTTCAGCACAGGTAGGAAAAGAAAGGCAAGATACACCCGGGATTTCGTGCCTGCGTTTCAAGTATTTCTGCTTGCTCCTCCCACGGGATTTCTCATGGTGGAAATGGGATAGACGTTAAACATAGGACTGAAAGGAAATTCATGACCTGAGAGTCCACATCACCCCCTGGGTCGCAGGAAGAAAACCAGCACTTGGCAAAGCAAGAACTGCAGCTTGACTGCAGCTGAGAAACGAGCCCATCTCGTCCCGCTCCCAGCACTGCCCCGTGCACCCTCTCCAGGACGAGCACTCACCGTTATCAAACACGGTGCCCGCCGTGAAGGAGAGCTCGGAGTCGTGTTCTGCTTTACAGGCGTACAACGCTCGGGCTTTCCGCAGCGGCGAGCTGAAAAAGAAAAAACATTTATTGGTATAAAAAGAACGTCACACTTGTACACAAGAGCCAAGCCCTCCACCGAGCCAAAGAGGGGTCCAGGTAAGCAGCATGTATTGAAGAGCAGTCCTAGCACCCCTACTGCTCTGCGAGGGTCCACGGCTGCACTGCTCGGAAGGGTGAGGAGGCTGAAGGCTCTCAGGGATGAGTCCCAGCACATTTCACCATGCTGCAAACCCCAGTCTGAGCCCAGCCGGCATGGTCAGAACCAGAGCCTGTGCCCAGTGTCTGGAGAGCAGCAGCAGCCCAGAGCTTCCCACCCGGCCTTGCTGGGTTTGGGCTGGAGCAAGGCTGCTGGGAGCCAAGCAAAGAGATGGAGAGATGGAATTGCCCCCAGGAGCTGTTGGAGTAAGGAGTAAGGCATCGTCATGTCTCAGGGCAGTAGTTTCACTGACCTTCAGCTTTCCTAGGAGTTGAACTCACTCTGAATTGTCTCTGAGCAAGCCCAGGTAAGTCGCACGCTTTCAACTCGTGGTGAAAGTGGTTCACCTTCACACAGAAACCACAAACCAGGGAAGCTGCGAGCAGTTTTGGTTTTACTGTGAAGAGAGCCCCGAAGCAGAGGTCTCTCCTCCCCAGATTCCAGCTGCCTGACACCAGCAGGCTGGTTCCATCCCGCCCCGTTGCCCCCCAGCCCGGCTGCAACTGCACCCGTCAGAGCCCTGCGGGGCTCTCGGGGATTAAAATGCTGGACCCCGGCCACCACTCACGTTAGGCTCCTGCCTCCCAGCATGGCACAAGGCCAGCAAAGCACTCAGGAGCTTCTCCCATCTGTCCTTGTGCCGTTTTGGGGACAATGAGGCTCTCTCCCCAGGAGGAGGAAGGCTGCTCGGGTGGCATCGTGCCATTGTCAGCCTTTGCAGACGTGGAGCAAAACAAATCACTAACTTTGCCAAGGAGGCAGGGGTTGTGCAGGCAGCGTTTGTAAGGCTGCAGGTGTGGGGGAAGAGCTTGGTCTGTGTCTGTAACGACCGAACAGGTTTGACACGTCTCCTTCAGAGGAGGGATTGCGGCCCCAGCCCCACGTGCCTCTGCCTGCCCAGGGGCTGCGAGCTGCACTCCAACAGGGACGACAACGGCCTCTTGCCCCACGGTGCCACGGATGGGCCTGGAGGGGAGAAATGCCACCCAAGGGCTCCCTGCACAGACAGGGAGATGCTGCTGCCCTGGTTTCCCCTCCGTGTACCAGCAGGGAAGGTCCTGAACGCTGTCTCTGTCGCACTCGGGGCACGACGGCATCTCCAGTGCCAGAGCCACGGGACACCCGGGCAGCTCCTGCTGCCAGGAGCACCTCACAGCCCAGGGAGGACACGCACCCTCCTGCTGCTCCAGGGCCCCACAGAAATCTTCTAGTCGCCTGTCTGCAACCTGCAGAACTGATTTACTCCAGCGACACCCGAGCACCTGGGACACGGGCACGCAGGAGGCAAATGTCTGTGTTGCACCACGTCCTCGGATTCCAGACGAGGAAAGGGAAGCGGCCACAAAAGGAGGCATCCCAGTGTTTGGCTTGTGATTCCTCGCAGCACGCGGGAAGGCAGCACGCGACCTGCTCGTAGCCGAGAGGAGGAAAGCAAACCGCGAGAGCTGAAAGGGCCGGGCAAAACCACAGAAACCATCAGCGACGCCCAACGCTGCGAGCGTGACCTGCGAGCACCAGCTCCTGCCCGCCTGACCACGGGCGCTGGCGGTTCGCACGGTCTCCTGGGGCGGGAGGCGTTCGAAAGCTCCGTTCTTGCTGAGGACAGAGAGCTGCGCCGGGGGGAGCTCGAGCGGGGATGCGAAGGGAAAAAGGGAAGTGAAGCGGGGGGGAAACCAAGAAAATCAAACAGAAAATAGCAAAAGCAACAGAAAGCAAAGCGAATTCTGCAACAGACCTGATGGGGGATGAGTCGCTGGACGTAGAGGAGGTGGGCATAGGGCTTGATGGTGCGGAGAACATGGGCCAGGACGGTGAGAGGGGTGACGTTGGGCTTGGATTCTGAGGGCTGCAAGACATAACCAGAGACCTTATCAACGTGCAACCACAGAAACAAACAGCAACCCAGAGACAGTCAGATGACATCCGACGATAGCGAGCGCCTTGGGAATATTCAGAGCATGAGACACAGCTATGAAATGAAGTGCCAAGACCTTGGGAAGTGTTTCAAGGCCAGATCTGCATTTCTCTGGACAGCAAGAGCTGGATCTTCCAGTTAACCCCTGCTCCATCCAGGGAGACCCACTCCCTGCGTGCAGAGGGCGGCCTCACTCGCTGCTGCTGGTGGCGCAGCCACTTACCTGCCTCCTTTTACTCCTTGACTGCTGCTAGAAATGAGTGATGGTATTTCTGGACGTTCACGATGCCCGTGAGCAGCCTCCATGCTCCTTTTGTATGCGAGCGGTGGCAGTGTCAGAGCTGGGCCCCGATCCATGGGGCCCAACCACCACCTGTTTGCACTTCGAACCAAACGGGTCAAGGCAGCTGGGAGCCCCGAAGGGCTGGTTAAGCTGCAGGACGGAGCCGGCCAGGGCTGCTGCTTCCCTGCTATCATCTGTCTGGTGACAACCAGCAGGAGAACATCTCCAGCCAACACGGCTCAGCAGCCTCAGAGCTGTGCTGGGATCCCAGCGTGAGCCGCCTGCCTCCCAGGGCACCCGAACGGCTCAGACCAAGGCAGACGAGCTCCAGGCTCCTGCTGTGCTTCTACAATCACCTCTACAAACATTTTATCCATTTCTTCTCCACATTTTTACACCGAAGAACTCCTCCCAACTGCTCTCAGTCCCTCACCTTGAAGCTCCTGCTGTCAGCTGAAGTTACTGAGCTAGTAAATATACACAGAAGTCATGCAAGAAGCGTTTGGCTCCTTCAAAACCGTTTGATTCGAGTCATTCACAAGTTCACCAAAAAGCAATTATTGTACTAAAATACCAGCTGGAGTCTGATTCATCCACTGTTTCTATGCTTATCGACTCATCCATAGTCTCTATCTAATTCAGACTGTAAACTCCGTCCCTGATAAAACACCAGGAAAACTTCTCCACACCCAATAATGCCTCTGTAAAAACAAGAAATTGTGTAAAAGCATCAAGATTTTTTTTTTTCCTCTGAGAGAGGGATGGTACCTACTATCACAAGGGTCTGTGATGAGGTGGGATAGGATGTGACCCCAGAGACAAACCCTGGGATGTCCCCAACCCTGAGCCGGGGGCTCCTGAGGGAGAGGAAGGGGAGGGGATATGGGGAGGGGGCAGCTCCAGAGCCTTCGGGGACACCTTAGCCCTCCTTAAGCCCAGAGTGAAATGTTTCCCACATTAGAAGAGAACAGAACAAATGTTTTCCTTCCATTTCAAGCCAGATACAAAACCTGAGCCTCCATTATTTAAAAGAACCGACCTCCACCAACATCCAAGAGGGTCTCCAGGACACATCTGTGATTAATACTGAATTCTGTGCTTTGCTGTAATTTTCTTCCTTCGGTCTGTGTTAAGTTTAGCACCTTAAAACTCCGACGTCACTCTCAGCACAGCAGCTGGGACGCACAGCAGATCCCTCCAGTCCATGGATTTGTGCAACCAGCACCCCGACACCTTCCTCACCTTCTCCAGGCTGACCTGGTCTCCCACCAGCATCAGCACCTGCCCGAGGCCGGTGGTTGCCGCGTGCCCTTCCCCGCGAGCGGAGCTGGCAGCCGCCGCTCCCTGGCATCCTCTGATGGTGACAACTCAAAACCGAGAGGCCAGGTCTGTGGATTTGCTCCAATTTCTAGGGGCAACGTGTCCGTGTCATAAATATCACGATTGCAATGGCACCTGGAGGACACTAAAGAAGGTTAAATTGTTGGCCTGAGCTCCTCCGAGGTCCAGATCTGCTTAAGGCCAAACTCTTGGTTCCTTTACTCTTTTCAAGCTGCGTCACTGGATTCAACAGAAACTAACGATTCCCCTTGGTGATTATGGGCAACACCTTTATTACATCAGAGGATTACAGGTGGAGAGGAACGACATACAGACGTGTATCACAACTTTCAAAAACAGGAGAACTCAAAACGTTCTCCTAATAATCATCACTATTTAAAACCAACCTTTTTTTGCATTTTTCTATCATCAAAATTGTCAGTCTTCTGAAAAATCAGTCTCGGTCTCTAAGAAAACTGTTAGACATCGGTACTTACCATACGTTCAATCTATTTCCAACTTTAAACTGAAGGAGGTGCTACAAAGACCAGCAAGTTAGCCCAAAGAGCAGAAATTAACACTTGAGGAACCACTTCTTGCTTCTTCCTTTTCTTCTTAGCCAATGTAGTTGTCTGGTCATCGGTGACGATGTCCCACAAGCCACATGGCACCCAGGGCAGGTAATTTTTTTTTGTTTGATCTGTGCCTAAGCATGCTCCTGCCCTCTAATGGAGAGAGCTCGTTAGATGCGTTTGAAGATGTGGAGAGAGCTCTCCTCTGGGCACCAGGAACTAGAACATTTCCTTCACTGTTATGCAAAAAGAATCAGTATTTTGGAAGCCAGAGCTTGTTGGGTGTAATAACCTGGATGAAACGCTCTCTGGCTTTATACAGCTAAGCTACAAAACAGAGCCTCGAAGACACTGCGTGTCTGCACGGTAAATGGAATGTGAAATACATGGATTTATCACCTGGAAGCCAGAAGACCTGCTAGGTGTGGCTTTCATCCTACCACAGCCCCTCAGCGCTCACAGAGATTCCTCCAACCTGGTGATCCCCAAAGCTCAAGATGCACGTTATGTGCTCTGTGCAGGGATTTTCTGTAAGTAAAGAACGTTACCTTGGGAAGCGACTTTCTGCCTTCAGCCCACAGCTCCAGCCAGGTTCCTCCTCACGGAACCGTCTGCAGGGCAGGATGAGTCCTAAGACAGCTCAGACACCTCCAGCCATCAGCCCATCTTCTCACTGCTGACAGACCCGGTGAGCGGTGGCCTCGAACGGACCAGAAAGGCAGAGAGGGCGAATGAACAGCACAACTGCCCTGCTCAGAGACCCCGACCCACAGCCAAGGTGGGTCTGGGAGGGGGTGATGACCTGCTGACCAAAGCATCCCTGGGCTTGTCTCCCTGGGAGCGGCCGCTGGCACCCACCAGCCCTCCTGCTGCGGCTCCCACCTGGATGGGTGAGGGATCCTGCGCCCACACTGCAGGGCGGCCACCGCCTCTGCCCCCAGCCCTGCTCACTGCCCCACGCAAGGAATATCTGACCCCACAGGGCTCCGGGATGAGAAATTCCCAACGCGCTCTTTGAGATGAAATCATCCCAGAAGAACGCAGCTNTCCTGCTGCAGCTCCCACCTCCCCTGTGGGCAGAGGACACCTGCCTGGACGGGTGAGGGATCCTGTGCCCACACTGCAGGGCGGCCACCGCCTCTGCCCCCAGCCCTGCTCACTGCCCCACGCAAGGAATATCTGACCCCACAGGGCTCCGGGACGAGAAATTCCCAACGCGCTCTTTGAGATGAAATCATCCCAGAAGAACGCAGCTCCTGCTGCTCCTCAAGTCGACTCTGTCATCGCTGCACCAACTGCACAGTCGGCTACGCTAATTACAGTGCCTAATGCAATCAATAGGATTTCCCAGAGAACAGGGTTATTTCTGTGATCTCGTGATAAAAAAGCCTCACAGCAAGCCCGGCACTCCTCTATCTAAGGAGCCGGCAATAATTTCAAGCAGGATTTTGGTGTCTTTGTATGCTTAGTGGCAAAGGAACCACTCTTTGTGCCCGCCAAAGCTATTAACTAATGACAGCAATTGGATTTTTAAGCATGAAAACCATCCTGTTTCCCTCAGGTTGCTCATAGAAGAGATGAACGTCGTGCTGGGATGACTGAGCTACCCCTGCAGTCCTGTTCTGCGAGTCCTTCCAGCGCCTTTTCTCAAGAAGAACAAATGGGACTCTTCAGGACGTGGCCTGAGCTGGTCCTCCCCGCACCAACCGGCCACGGGGCTATGATGCAAGCGGAGGGTTCGCCTCCCTTCCACGACACACAGGTATTTACACTGCTTGGATATCACTTTCCTGAGCTCTGGGACTGCAGGACTTCAGCCGTGCCTCACTGGAGAAGTCAGCGCATGGGAGAGACTGGACTATTCTGAGCTCTCTGGAGTTTTGGAAAATTATTTTCTTGTAGGATCCAATTTCCTTTCTGTTCCTTATGGGAAGAGCAGAGGTGGTGAGAGGCATTGGGGAAACGCTGGCTGCTGCCTGGCTTTCAGTGCTGCCTGAAGAAAGCAAATGTCATCAGGACCTTTTTTTTGTTTTTTTTTTTCTCTTCTTACTCTGGAGGACTTTGCGAGGGGCAATTCCTGTTGGGTGCAGAGCAGGAAACAAAACAGAGAAAAAATGCTAAGAACCAAAAACACCAGAAGCAGTAAACAAAGAAGTGGCTCAATTAGCATCTTCGGAGGCCGGAATGGACTTCTCCCCAACAGAGGGAACTCTGTGAGTCCGTAGCCCAACACGTCCCAAGGCTCGAGCCTTTCCCCGCGGGTCCATCTGCTCCACTCAGCAGCAGCAGCTGTGACCTGCAGCCCCGCGAGGAGGGAGAGCTGCCCAGGCCAGGAGAAGCGCAGGAGGACGCTGGTCACAGCACTCGGCTCGCTGGCTGCGGAGACACCTGTGCCTCCAGCTCGCTTTGGCAATCCCACTCTTCCAGCCACGGCGTTTACTTAGAAATGAACCTGGATGTTAAATCCTCCTCCCTGCCTTCCAGGTTTGCTGCTCACACTACCTTCCCCACTCTGATCTTTACTTTGCTGCCCTAACACTTGAAAAAAAAAACCGGGAATCTTGTTTCCAGACTCCGCTCTCCTTCCCAGCTGCTCTAGCTAAAGAACCTCTCTTCTGATCCCTTCTCATAACCTGTGAATTTTCAATTCCTCATCACCCACGTCCCCTCGGGCACTTTCTTTGCACAGGTTGAGTCTTCAAGGCTTTTACAGCTCTGAAGAGTCACTCTCAGCAGGGTTTCCAGACAGCTTCTGCCGCTTTGTTCTTCTAGCTGAGAGGACACCGGTTCCACTTCAAGAATGTTTACAACTTGTTGTTTATTTTTGTGGAACTCGGGGTTATGTCTGATAGAGAACATCTACCAGCTAGGAACGGGCACAGTCTGCAGATGAGTTAAAGCCCGTCCATGAAATCAGCTCAATAATTAAATAACAATATTCCCATTCTGACATTATCAATGTCTGACTGCATTAAAATATATCAAGAATCACCCAGCCCTTTCTCTCCTGATCTTTTCCTATAAAAAAAGAAAAAAAAAAAGNGCACAGTCTGCAGATGAGTTAAAGCCCGTCCATGAAATCAGCTCAATAATTAAATAACAATATTCCCATTCTGACATTATCAATGTCTGACTGCATTAAAATATATCAAGAATCACCCAGCCCTTTCTCTCCTGATCTTTTCCTATAAAAAAAGAAAAAAAAAAAGCTGCAGAAAGCAAGGTTCTCTTCAAAGCTAATCAGGAAAAAGTATTATAGCATCATTTAATGCCTGGGCCTCAAACTCCATAACAGAAGGTGAAGACTGCAGCTCAACCCTGGACACGGCTCTGCTGCCTAAATGAAATGGGAGGCGGCTTTGGGTTGAGAAGCTCATGAAGTTCATGCAATGCTGCACGTCCTAGCAAAGCTCCGAGCGCAGACGGATGGGCTCTAGCAAGCGATTCTTCAGGCGCTGGTTGCTCTGCAGGTTAGTGACGGCACCAGGCACAACTCCACACGTAACCACTAGCTCACGCGGCTTCAGGTT
>WAAB01019787.1:11388-36011 GCA_013389865.1 Piaya cayana
CTGATAGAGAACATCTACCAGCTAGGAACGGGCACAGTCTGCAGATGAGTTAAAGCCCGTCCATGAAATCAGCTCAATAATTAAATAACAATATTCCCATTCTGACATTATCAATGTCTGACTGCATTAAAATATATCAAGAATCACCCAGCCCTTTCTCTCCTGATCTTTTCCTATAAAAAAAGAAAAAAAAAAAGCTGCAGAAAGCAAGGTTCTCTTCAAAGCTAATCAGGAAAAAGTATTATAGCATCATTTAATGCCTGGGCCTCAAACTCCATAACAGAAGGTGAAGACTGCAGCTCAACCCTGGACACGGCTCTGTTGCCTAAATGAAATGGGAGGCGGCTTTGGGTTGAGAAGCTCATGAAGTTCATGCAATGCTGCACGTCCTAGCAAAGCTCCGAGCGCAGACGGATGGGCTCTAGCAAGCGATTCTTCAGGCGCTGGTTGCTCTGCAGGTTAGTGACGGCACCAGGCACAACTCCACACGTAACCACTAGCTCACGCGGCTTCAGGTTAGCAGGGTTCTTCCCCTCTCTGGTGCTTGAAATGCAAGAAAAATGATGCTAAAACTCTCTCCAGGGTTATTCTCTCAAGGGTTATCTTGCTGTATAATGATGCAGGTGGAAAATAATGACTCGCTCAGGAAAACAAGCAGCCCAAACGCACTGTGAACATCACTCGAGCAAAGGGGCTCTACAAAGATAAACTTCTTCAGCACAGGCTTTCCTGCTTATCCATTTATTATTTCCTCTAGATCCACGACCACAGATGACAGGATCTCTTTTTCTGGATAATCTGGACGTGTCCCTCTTTGTAATCTTGTTGTCCTGTCACTTTGCTGCTCAGTTTATTTCTCACACGTAGGAATATTTCTCAGTTTAGCAATTTCACAAACCATCTAAAACGGAGAGAAATGAGTTCTGGCTTTGGAAAGGAGAGCTTGGAGCTTCTCTTGTCCCACTTAACAGCCACTTCCACACACAGGCAGACGCTGCTTGATGCTTCAAGAGGCTGCAATGACTTGGCTGGTCTGGTACAGCCTTCTGGCACGAAGCTGCGAGACCGATGCTAATACTGGAGAAGGATGCAGTGAATAAGCAAAGAATGAGGAATGGATGCGTTTTCAGCATGAGTAAGCGTTGGAAGCACCGCAGAGAGGCAGCTCGCTGGGCCGGCAGGTACGTCAGCGTCCCCAGCACGTGGGATCTGGGTGCTGGGAGCACCGTGCCATCTTAACACAAAACAGCATCTCACTGGCAGCTCCACAACTCAGTTAGAACAGGCAATTCGCGAATCGCTAGCACATTTCCAACCCCTCGGTCACGGCGGCACTGGGCACGGGAAGGCACAAAGGGACAGGGCAGTGGAGCAGGGGCAGCCACGGCTCCACGCTAACGTCCCACTGGGTCTTCCAGGGCACCTCGCGTGGGCGCGACACGTTCCACCTCACCCCATTTGCTCGGCAGCTCTATTTTCTGCTCCATTAAGAACCCCCTCCCCGCCTCCTCCCTGCTCAAAGGGCTCTCGGGAGGCTAAAATTCAGATTTTATGTTGAACCAAGTGCTTTCAAACAGTATTAAAGCTCTTAATTATTAATAAAAAGGTTGTAATGCGCCAGTCGGAAGCCAAACAACAGCTTGGGAGGGAAGTGTTGATGAATCAGGAGCCAGTGTCTTAGTCACATCTTTTCCACCGCGCCGCTGCCTCTAACACATGAGGTAATCCCGGGTGCATTAGTCACCAACAAATTGTATCCACAATTACGGAGAACTCAACAACCCCCCTGAAATCTCTCATTTTCCTCTGGCACTCAATCCACTGCCATCTTGCATCCCTCAGAGAAGAAAACTCTCCCACTTGCTACCCCAGCAACCATGTGGGATTCTTGGAAAACGAAGGCAACTGAAGTCCCCGTGGGATCGCAGCCCCCAGATCAGCTGGGGCGTGCTGGGTAGGATCAAATATTTGAGGTAAACAAATCCTGTGCGCAGGGTGGCCCTGTTTTGGCACTCGGCAGGGTTTGCCAACCGTACGCAGCTCGAATCTGCTGCAGAGAGCTGAGGGAACCCTACAGGGAGTTGGAGCTGCGGGGATGCTGGCTGATCCATACAGAAGCTGCTCTCACTGCCAACTGCACCTCCCTCGCCTCTGCCCAAGGCTCCTGGAGGACCAGCCACACGTCACCCCGTCCCCACGAGCCCACAGCAGCACGGCTTCGGGCTCAGGGTAAGGGGAATTAGTTATTTCTCCAAAATCAAAACTCCCTTTGCTGACAGGGGTGTTCAGCTGCAGGGAACCAGCGCGGGGCAGCTGGATTGTCTGCATGAAGCAAGAGGCAGGGAAGGAGGGAAATGCCTGGAACCCACGACTGTGCCCAAACACTCTCAGAATCAGAGAATCACAGAATCACCAGGTTGGAAGAGACCCACCGGATCATCGAGTCCAACCATTCCCACCAATCTCTAACCCACGTCCCTCAGCACCTCGTCCACCTGTCCCTTAAACCCCTCCAGGGAAGGCGACTCAACTCAGACTCTAATGTAAGCCCCAAAGATAAAGGGATGGTCTACAGGCACCCAAGGAGCTCAGTCATCACGGGATGGGCAGCAGCCACCCGCCCACAAACCACCCCTGTCAGCTCTCTGAAGGAGGAAAAGTTTCCTTCCCTTCTTAAGTAATTTCTGGAAACGGTCAGAAAACAACTCCCCGTCGACCAAAATTCATTAAATTCATTCCTGGCTAAGTTCTCCTCCTTACATAACTGATAGGAGGCCACTTCCAGATCCAAATCCCAACAAAAAACAAAGACCATTTATTTACGCCTTCATCCACACCCCGAGTTAACCCCCTTCCTCCTGTATTGTGCAAACACCCTCCACGCAGCACCAAGAGCCGGCACCTGCCCACAGGACTCACCCACGCGACGAAGACCAAAGAGGAATATTTTGGCCTGGAAAAGTGATTTAACAGGTGAGCAAAGTCACTGCGTAATAATTTTCTGCATTTACTCAATTTCCCTGCCCTCGTTTTGTTCATTTGTTCATGTGCTGCTTTCTTCTGCAAGTCTCCTGCAAACAGCAGCTAGGGAGAGCCGACCCCAGCATTGCACTCGAAAACCCAAAGGCTACAACATGGAAATGATCCAATTTCATCAGATTTATCAAAAGCAGTTCAGGGTTTTTTTTCTGCGCTTTAATCTTTTCTCACTTGGAAAACCAAACTTTGTAATAATATTTTTGCCCCAACGGCTCTCATGGCAAAACCCTCCTCCTCTAGCCGTGCATCCCCTCCCAGCGCAGCCCAGCTGGGAGGTGTGAGCACGACAACCCTCCCAGTTTACTGGCTCCACTGCAACTCCTCTGCCTGCAATCAAGCTGAAAACATCGCCTTTTCTCCCTTCCCATTAATCAAATATAATGAAGATGAATACTTTTTTTTTTGGCTGGTTATTTTTTCATTTCTATTTGTAGATGTTCACGAGCTCTCTCAACTCTCCTGCATCCACGGCCGTGCCCAGAGTCACCGAGGGAAGGACTCCAGGAGGTCTCTGACCCAAACTCCTGCTCACCCACAACAAGCTGAGAGACCAGAGCAGGAAAACTCCGAGGATGGAGACTGAAGGCTCAATATTACACACCAAAGAGCCTGATTCTTACAAGAGACCTTCAAACCACTTTTTATCACATCAAGCATATCCAAAGCCACAGAAAGACACGTAATTTCAAGTCCCATCCCAGGCTGCCATACTTAGAAGGTACAAATATATATAAATGAGCCCCATCTCCCCGTGGTCCTCGGCAAACAGCTTGGGTTCAGCCTCGGCTTTATCACACTGAGACCTCTTTGCCTTCAAGCTCAGAGGATTGTGCCTGCACAAACCATCCTGACTGAGCCCCCGCTCCTCCAAACGACCGCAGGGCTGTCAGCGAGGCAGGGGGACGATGCTTGCTGTGACCCGAGGGCTGATGCTGCTGAAGAGCCCGAGCACCACGATGCCACGTGGCAGCCTGCACACTGAGCTTAAAGAGGGGGGAGATTCTCCCTGCTCCCGCGTTCCCCAGCAGGGTATCCAGGAGCAAAATATGGGAATTTATTGCAAGCAGGGAGCTCCCTCACCTCTCCCTGTGCTCCCAGCCCTTCACCCTAGCCAGAAGTCAGAAGGGATTTGACTCTTCGCAGTGAACGTGGCTCATTTTCTTCCAACTGCCAATACAGACAACAATAAAAGATTAAATACTGCTCCTTCCCCCTGTGATTTCCCTTCCCGCTGTCCCACAGACCCAGTCAGGACACCTTCCCCGCAGGAACCCTGCGGATGGCTCCGAACGCTGCCGGCCTCGCCGGAGCTGGTAGGAACCCCAAGCAGGTGCCGGGGGCGGCAGGGCCGAGGCGGCCGAGGCAGGAGCGATGCCAGCGCGCGGGGGCAGGCGAATAATTGGCGGCGGTTCTTATGCTGCTGATAATTTCCCAGCTTAGCACAGCCCTGTCAACAGTGTCTGCCGAGCGGCTCGTGCGCAGCCAAGATGCAGCTGGAGGGGACGCGGACGAGGGCAAATTAATCGGCAGGCAGGATCCCTTACGGTGGCAGAAAGGACCAGGGGGATTGGGTTACCTCCAGTTTAGGTTAAAGTGGCGGCGTTACAGCCTCAGCTAATTTATGAAGTTAATTAGGCACAAGGATCTTCTTTCAGAGGGAGACAGGACGTCTTTGTGAGCGAGGAGCCCTGTTTTCCTCCTGCCCCTCTGGGGGAGATTGTCAGCGTTTCGCTGGGAAATTGGATCGCGCGGGAGGAGGGGGCGGCAGGGACAGCCACCCCGAGGTGGTCCCCATCTGAACCCCGCTCACGCGCCGCTACCTCCAGCTCCTTCCCAGCCCTGGCAGCTGCTCTGGGACTGGGCAGCTTTGGTACCTTTTCAGCGTTTTCAGTGCCTGTTTGGTACGGCTGAACCCAGAGCTGCCTCCAGCAAACGCTCCCACATTCGTCAAAGGGTTTTTACAAGGGAGAGTCTAGGCTACATCCTCGCTTTTGAATTCAATCTGCCTGCAGAAAGAGGGACCAAAGAATGACTTCGGCCGCTTCCTTAAAATATTTTGCCCACGGTGACATTTATAGGTGGCAGAAAGACCTAATTTACTGTCATTTCGCTTTCAGCAATCTCAATAAAAAATTTGGCCGGGCTCACACTTGAGAGATGCTGCCCAAAAGAATCTGGGATGCAGCCTGAGCAGAACACTCGGAGCACAGCCCGGACGCAGGGGCCGAGCGTCGCACGGAGCCAAGCACACACTGCGACCCACAGCCCAGCCAAAACCAAAGGGGAGAAGGGGAACGGCAGGAAGGAAGGGAGAGAGTGAAAAAAGAAGGGACTGGCCAGCAAGATGATGAGCCTGAGCTCTGCACATCAACTCCTGAAAGCCACAGACTGTGCTGCTGGCTGCCCCAGGGAAGGCTCGCTTGAAGCCTCCTTGAGTCCTGCCCTCGTCTCCCCTCAACGGCCTTAATGCATTTTCAAACTCCGCTCGATTTGAAAGTAAAATTTCTATTATCCAATATTTGTCCGAGGCAGCATCTTTGAAGCAAATGCTCCTACACAGCTACCTCCACACTAATTATGTGAATTAAGAAAGCAATGAAAGTGTAAAGTCAGTATTTGCTTTACCAGCCTTTCAAGAAAGCTCTTTAGGCACCTGCGCCGCTGAGGTCTAAGGTGCTTTTTCAGGTCTCTTTTGTGAGAAGCACCCTCAGGTGTTCCCAGAGCGGTGCTGTTCCAAGGCAGGAGCTGCTGAGAAGTCTCCTGGGAGGCAGCACCGGGAGAAGCCGCGGACAGCGGGAGTCAGGCTGGAGCTGTGGGACTGCCTGGAACACGGAGAAGAGGCCGTCTGTCCGTCTGTCCATGAGCACCCAGGCACCCACGGGTGGCAGAGAGCAGAGTAGAACCCACTAACTCCAAAGCAGCCCCGGGACTCATTCCTGCTGAGAAAGGGAAGCCTGACAAACCACTCGGGTTTTAACGCATGAGCCTGTAGAAAACATCTTGACGTCCGACTCCTAGTTCACCTGGGGTTAGTCACAGGACTGGAGACTTATTTTATAGGGATATTTGGCTTCATTTTCAAGTTCAATTTGTGGAAAGTTTCTAGACCAAGAGCCAACTTAGAAGTGAAAGAGCTCAAGCTTTGAAAAGTTGTTTTGCCAAACTCCGGCTCATTTGAGAAGCCCACACGGCAGAGACACAGATAAAGCACCTGTCCTCGACCTTTCCCTTCTGTGAGCCCAAAGCAACGAGCCCGCCAGGCAGGGGAGCTGGCAGCCCTGCAGCAACGGACTTTCCTCTTGGCCAAGCAGCCGTAAACATCTCACCTCTAAGAGGAGCTTGTTATTTCCCTCTGCCTGCGCAAAACAAGGTCCCTGCTCTCCTGGCCTAGGCAGATTCTTCTTTTTCACATATCTTAAAATGCACACAGACGCTTTGGAAATAAATCCTGAGCATACAGATGCTTAGGAAATAAATCCTGAGCATTCAGATGCTTAGGAAATAAATCCAGGCTTATTTAAACACAACATAGGAAAGGATGATGAAATATATACATATATATCTGTGCAAACTTTAAATGCATTGGAATCAGCAACCAAGTCCCCAGTGGATTTATCTGCAGTTTACAGAGGACACGACTTGTGTTTCCCATGAAACAGGATTAAGGATGTTTGCCAGATCCTGGAATCATTGGGGTTCAATGGGTATCATCAATTATCATGAGAATCATCAATTAGGGGTTTAAGGTGCGGGTGGATGAAATGGGGGACATGGGTTAGAGATTGGTGGGAACGGTTGGACTCGATGATCCGGTGGGTCTCTTCCAACCTGGTGATTCTATGATTCTATGACTGAAGTGCCCGGAGCTTCCAACTGCAGCCACATCCCAGCCCTCCCGAGTTAAAACTGCTTTAAAACCACCCAAACACACAGCACCCTCCCAGCAGCCCAAACCAAAAAAGTCATCAAGATGCTTGGGCTATTATGTCATCTGGAATAAGCCAAAGCATCGGACTGGGAACTGTAGGATCCTTTCTCAAATAGGAAAACGGGGAGATAGGCGGTTTCTGTTCTAAACTGGAAATAATCTCTGCTGCTCTGGAGCACGAAGCCAACCCCACATCGAAAATACAAAGTGCAACCCGGCTGCAGAGACGCCTCCTTGAATCCTCTGCCTGACCCCGTGCAGAGAAGGGTCCCCCAGCAGGTAACTGGAGCAGGAACCTCGCTTTACCAGCTGGAGGATCTGCCTTTTTGTTGCAGAAACTGGGCTTTTTCTCCTCTGTCCCAGCCACCCTGCGGTGCCATCAAACACCCTTCCAGCCATGCTCGCGTGAGCCTCTGCTGCGAACCTGTTTTTCTTCCCAGCACTGCTTCCCCACACCCCATTTTTGCTGCGCTGGCCCCAGTCTTGCTCCCGCAACCTTTTAATATTTACATTTGGGGTGACTTCACCCCGGAGGCTGACTCTCTGCTGCTGAGGCAGTTTCCCAGCTGAGAACCCTCTCCCCTCAGACAAGGCGACGTGCAGATCTGTTATAAGGGTGTTCCAGGGCTCTGCCCCATCTCCACAAAGGACGTGGCAGCGCCTTGTAGCTCTGCTGAGAGATGGAAAAGGTGCAAAACCCCAACCAACTGCTCACAGAGAGACCGAGGGAAGGAAAGATGAAATAACTGCGTCCTATTGCTTGGAAGGCAACGCTTGGAGCAGCAATTTCACCGAGGACCCAGGGTTGGGGACGTCCCAGGGCACCTCACACACCAGCTCCAGGACACCCCACCCCTCTGAGACCACAAATGCCCAGTGGAAACCTCTAGTCCCAGCTTAAAACTGCGGTGGGGAACAGGTCTGCTCGGCTTAAAAAGAAATCTAGATAAGGCTTTTTGGAGAAGTTACGATTGCAAGATTTTATCTAATCCCTAAAAAATGTCATATTTTCTCGGGCAGTCAGAAGATCCATCCCTCGAGGATCGCAATTAAAACCCAGATTAGGCAGAAGCCTGGTGTTTGCGGTCTGGGCTGAGCTTCTCCTGGCAGGGGACACTTCTCTCCAGCCCGAGCTGATACCAGCAGTGGTTCGCTCTGTGTCACCTCCGGGCACTGGGGGCTTTACCCCCCTATGAAGGGCAGCAGAGGACCCTTCACCGCCCTGGGGAAACCCTAGTCCCGAGCCGCTGGCCCCAACAACGCCTCTCCCAGCTCTTGGCTTTCGCTGGAGCCTGGGTGGCTCCTGGCCAGCCGGCCACAATGCACTGGAAGGAAGAAGCAGCAGCTTTGTTTTGCCCAAAGCCTCGCAATTAATCAAGTTCCTATTTCCTCGCTTCACCTACCCCCAAAGCACCAGGCAGTTTCCATCCCATGCAGGAGCCCAGGCAGCCTGTGCCGGACACACGGTTCCCTTCGCAATTTTGTACAAACAGCGAGAAACCGAAAATAAAGATAAAGTAAGAAATGTCTTTACTACAGCGAGCACTGCTCCGATGGCATTAGGAGTTTGATGCCACACGGGAACCTCCCAAGAAGGCTGGCAGCCCCATCCCTGTCCCCTGGGAGACCCTCCTGGGTCCCAACTCTTCCACGCAGATGGAATAGGACCCATCCTGGCACAAATTACATTTTTATAGCAACACACATCAATACAAAACCATCAATACAAACCCCTCGTACCTTTTCTTGGTCCCTTTCCAACATAAAAGTGGAGCTGAATATTGGGAGAGCAGTGAGAACCCAGGTTTCTCGGGGACAGGAATACTTGATTTACGAGCAAATTTCTTAAACAGAAGTCCCAGAGATACCATTTCGGAGAGACATTCCCAGAGAGTCTGACGGGAAGGCAGGATGAGGGTGGGACCCACTCCTGCGCCTCCCGCACCTCTAATTGCCATTATTCTTTATTAAGATAAACAACACGAGTAAAAGAAAATAGAACCACGAGAGACTCTGCAAAACAAGGGCAAGCGAGCACAAGGGAGAGGAACTGGAGAGGTCGTGCGGGTTAAGGGCTCATTTCTGACACACCACGAGCCGTTCTGGATAGAGAACGGCCGGGTAGATGCTGCCTGCCCCCTCCTGCCTTTTCTTGACGGGAGGGGACGCACAGAGCTGGCTCTGCTGGCACCAAACCCCTTATCCACCTCCCCTTGCTCCTTCTGCCACCCAGCAGAAGATTCAGTTGTCACAGAGGGCAAATCTTCCTGCTAAGCCAGCAAGATGTTATCCCGTGTGTGCAGCAGTTTGTTATTAAACCATCTCCATTTGCATTTTAAAGGTGTGAAACACGCAGCAGTGACTAACGAGCATCCCCCTCGCCAGACAGGCTGGTTCCACCTCACCCACCAGCTCATCCAACACCACTGATGGCCTTGAACCCCTCCGGGGACGGGGCAGCCACCACCTCAGCCAGGGGACTGGGAACGATTCCTTCATGGAAAGAGCAGGGAAGCCCTGGCTGAGGCTGCCCAGGGCAAGGTGGGGGTGTCCCCAGCCCTGGAAGGGTTAAAAAATGTGTAGATATGGCGAACTGGGACAGGGTTCAGGCAGCACTGGGGGGGAAAGGGGTGTTGATGGTTGGATTTCATGATCTCAGAGGTCTTTACCAACCTTAAAGATTCCGTGAGTCTGCGATACGGCATCGATAACTTCAGCCGCGACCATTTTCCTAGCTTGAAACTGAACCCTTCTCAGCAGCTGCCAGCCCGGCTCCTACTGCTGAATGCGGTGTGACAGAGATGGGGTTCGCTTTTAGGATGCAAAATACGACAAATCTGCTTCTGCTGCTCCTGGCTGCAGCCCCGCAGACAAACCGCCTGGGCCTCTCTGCCTCCATGGACCCGACTGGACACACAGATCACAAAAACAACTGTAAAAAAAACCCCAAAGAGTCGAAAAAAGCAGCTAAACTTCAGCTAAAAGGGCAGAAATGACAGTATTTGGTGACAGGCACGGAGATCATTACTGAGAGAGACTCCCCGGACACCCTCACTGTGCAATTTAGGGGGTTCTTCTATAAATAAAAGGAGTTTATTCCAGCTGCCAGCTTCACAGGGCATCCAGAAAGTAAAAAACCCTCCTCTGAGCCCCTCACCAACCACAGCTCCTGCTGCTCTTTGCACCTGCGGGTCTCCTGCTGACAGTGGAGGGACACTGCAATAAGGACTTGCTCTTACAGTAATTAGACTAACGAAGCAGGGTACAGCCATGTTCACATCCCTCCTACCACTGACAACTCCACAAAAGCTTAAGGAAAAACAAAAAAAGCAAAAAAAACCCTAAACAATTTATTTGTGCTGCAGAGATCTGGGCTCTGCGTGGGTACGGGGGGCAGAGCCGCTGAATGAGCCTGTGTCATGTTTACGTCGTTATTTTTCAGAGTGGAAAAAGTGACTTAAAATTCTGCAAGGAACCAGCAGCCTTCAAAGGTCTGGTTACTCCTCCTTGCGTGCTTCTGCTTACGTGTGTCACAGCTCATAACTGCTGAATTTTAAGAGATTATTTACTGCAAAAACCAGCCCCCTCTCCTGTTTGATGCATCGGGGATGCTGCACAGGTCTGTTTGCCCTTAGGTACGGATCTGGGAGGGTGAGGAGCTTCAGAGCAGAGAATTGATAAAGCTGGAAAAGCCCTTTACAATCATCAAGTCCAACCATCAACACGATGTGACTGCACCTACTAAACCATGTCCTGAAGAGCCACATCTACCTATTTTTTTAATACCTCCTGACCGCTCAGCCCAGCACGAATCCACCAACAGAGCCTGTTTTGCAAAGATCTCAACACTTGACCTTTCATTTTGGGGCAGGGAAGGAGAACAGTGGTTCAAGTTTTAACTGGGATGCCTAATGAAGGATTATTCTGGTCCTGTAAATGAAAAGCACATGGCAATAACCGCTCCTTCTTAGATTAACTGGGCTATTTTTTTTTTTTTCACAGACCTTAGCTCTGCTCCTCATTTCTTTCCTTTCCCATGGAGGGCAAGAAACAGCCATACTTGGTCAGCGAGACAATAAAGCGAAATGCAAATAGACACACGACGGCTAAATCCAAGTTTCCCAAAGCCGCCGGCTCCCTACAGGCAGAGTCCCTGGGGGAAGGAGGGGCTGGGTGGCCAAGCGGGGTGCTCAGCCGGCCCCTGTCATCGATGCCCACGAAGAAACTCACCCACTCTGCTTCCCAATCACCTGGAGAAGGCTCTGGAGATCCTGCTGGGATCACAAAGGTGCTGAGAGGGTCAGGTACCATTAATCAAAGGCAGCGTCCTGAGGCTGGTTGTATCTCCTTTACAATTAAGGCAAAAACGCCCAATAATATTGCATTTTGGGGCAGCAAGAGATGACATTTCCTTCATTAAGTGCTTTTTTTTTTAAATTGAATTCCTTATTTTTTACTTGCTTTGCACCTACAAAGCCAACTCGAGCGGCAATCGATAAAGGCACCGATTCTGTGAAGGGAGCTGCTCTGTGACTATCGCACCAGCACAAAACAGACACGGGAACCCATCCTACGTTAAAACATTCACTCCAAACACTGAAACAAGCCTGGTGAAGCTTCATCCTTCGGCCGCCTGATGGGAGGGAAAGCAAGCGGCATTAACGGCGAGCGCACACGCAGGAGGGCAGGGGAACGAGAGCTGCAGCTCACTAAGCCGTAAGCTTTAGTTCTGGCATTTCCTCGTGCGTGATTACCTCCAACCTTGGGGGATCCCTTCCAAAGTCAGGGGCTTCTCTGGGCTTTAGAGAAGCAAACAGACCCAGCAGGGTCACGCCGGGTCAGCCTGGGCACTGCTGAGCCTGCCAGAGCCTCAGGTCCGGGCTATTCGATAGCTCGGTTCCTGCTATTTTTAGAGACAAGCGCTCACACAGCCAACACTGGAGTCCCACCCCATGGAAAAAGGCATATTTCTGTGCCTGTTCTGCATTCATAACGCCTCCTCCTGCCGCTTGCCCCGCTCCCACCCCAGCTCTGCAGACCCCAGGTCCCGGTGCTGCCTCCCCAGCTCCAGCCGCCTGCTCGACCTCCAAGCACACACACGCTTTGCACCCAGGGTGCTTCCTCAGGGCATTGAACCCAAGTCATTAAACCAAATCAGAGCGATAGGATGAGAGGAAACAGCCTCGAGTTGCACCAGGGGAGGTTTAGACCAGATATTAGGAAAAATTCCTTCATGGAAAAGGTTGTCAGGCACTGGGATCAGCTGCCCAGGACAGTGGTGGGATCCCCACATCTACATTAAAAGCCATGGTGCTTAGGAGAGTTTAGTGGTAGGGTTGTCAGTGTTGGGTTTATGGTTGGATTCGATGATCTCAAAGGTCTTTTCTACCCACCAGCATGGGAACAGGCCGAGCCTCTTCAACCCGACACATGGAAGTGGCAGATGGTGACACATCACGTACTGCGGGACCTGCGATGCTGACAGTTTAGGTGAGCCCCTGCCTACAGGCGGGAGAGAAAGGTCCATGCGAAAGAGCCAGAAACAACCAGGTCTCCCCGGGGCACTTCTGCCACGAAGGCAGCCCAGAAACGGGACGGTTTCGCCTCTGAGAATGCTGGTAAATAATCCTCCAACACAGACAGACAGTCTTATGACTTCGGAGATCAACAAGTTTCTGAGAGAGCATTAGAAACCCGTAAGAAAGAAGCAACTGTTCAGAAACAGCCCCAAAGTCCTGCTGGGCTGCACTTCACTGCAGCAGAGGCAGCGGCGCCGTCCTTCGGTGGAGACATACAATTAGGAGCTAGGGGAGGGATAAAATAAGTGCTCAGAGCCACCGCGGGGAAACATTAACTGTAAAGACATAGCCAAGGACCTTAAAAAATAAGTTTCCAGCTTGTTCCAGTCCTATTTGCTGGGCGTGAAAGAGCAGCCAGTCTCTCTGCCCCACAACAACCATCGGGCCCCGCTCTCCTTGGGAAGAGCAGCAGGGCGGTGTGGATGGGGCAGGTTGCCCCGGCACTTGCCCATCCAGGTTGCCCCACTGCTTGCCTGAGGCCGGCGGGCGGAGGGGAGCGCGGCTGCCAGGGAAAAGCAGGACCCGCAGCACCCGGGCAGGCGCCCCTGGGGAAAGCAGGCGATTCCGAGTGCTCTGTAACCCAACCCAGCCCTTCTGACGCTCACCTCCCCTTCAAAAAGAAGAGGCAGGAGCCCCCCCAGGGATCGTTCGCACATTCCTACTTGTCAGGGCGCAGGCTGGCAGTTTTGTGGAGTCGCAATATAAAAATGCAGCTCATCTAGTTACTGACTGAGCATCACCTGGCCCCACCCTGCCTCCCGAGCAGTCCCACACGATCAGAAATTACCGTGTGAGGAGAAACTGAAACCCTCATGACTCCGTCTGCCTCCCCCAGTGGGTTCTGGCTGCTGTTTATTTTCCAAACTGTAACCCATTAGCTGCTCAGCTCTGCAAACAACCGCGACAGTGAGGTGCGGGCAGCCCATCAGCCAGAAGAACCCCTATAACACCCAACAGCTGGTTTAAGACTCAAGCATCACACTTATTTTAAGCCCCAGGAGGTGACACGTAAGGCTGTGTACGAGGACACGTGCTGGTGTTTGCAGCACCCACCTCTGCCTTCGGCTCAGCCAGACTGAAGCGCTCGGAGCGGCCGCCCACGCCGTCAGGTCTCTGAATAACACAGGGGAGACAGATGAGACCAATAAATCAGTGGAAAAGAGAACAAGGAGCACAAAGCAGCCCCCCACCAGGTGCCGGGTTTGCAGAGCGATGCGCCCCACGTCACAGTGCCGAGCACTCGAGCAAGCCCGCAATCCTAAACCTTCTGGCTTTTGTGATCAACACAATTTAGTTGGAAAACTTCAGCTGAAGCATTAGGAACCCAGCACTTCAGGTTCTTGGTTTGCCCTGTTTTCTAAGGAAGCGTTTTCTGCAGGTCTGAAGAAACCCAAGGCTTCTCCACAAACAAATCCCCCTGGCTGGGGCTTTGGTGGCCTGGGCAGGCAGCTCTGGTCCCCCCCCACCCTGCCACGCGGTGATCGTTCCTGGCAGGGGACAGCAGCGCTGCTGACTCACCGAGTACAACTCCAGCCCAGAGCAGTTTTTCCATAAAAATAAAACCAGCCCTAATAAATAAACGCATTCCCATAGTAAAACCCGGATTGGCGGCTGGGAAGGAAGAGCCTTCACCCTACAGGAGAACAATTTCGCTCCCGGTTGGTGGAGGAGGAGGACCACACTGGAGGGAAGGAGAGGCTGGGAACAGGCTCATTCCCCTTGGGAGAAGGACAGGGAATGGCACCAAGGCGAGGGGACCTCAGCCCCGGCGCGGTCGCTGCCCAGAGGCTGGGGGGACAGCACACATCGCGGGGGGGGGGGGTTAGGAACTGGCTCAGCTCCCCATGGAGCAGACCTGGGGGAGACAAGGGCAGTCAGAAGGGAGTCGAGAGGCTGTGGTACACAAAAGCTCAAACAAACATCTCTCATTTCACAGACAGCGCTCGCGGTTTTGAGCATCAGACGTTTTAAAAGCCACCTTTGAATTCATCGGTGCTCACTGCAGTAAAATGTAAACAAGAAATCCCCCAGACTTGCAGCCAGCCCGTAGCGCTTGTACTCCAGCGAGTCTCCCACTGAGATCAATGGGAGTTATTTCCACAAGAACATTACTTTTCAGTTGAATAAGAAGCAAGAACATCAAAAACGTCCCAAGCCCTTTCCCCGCAGCATCCCAAAGGGCTTTTGCAGCGGGAGAGGAGCTGTGCCACAGCTCCCGTGCCGGCAGCAGCCACTGCACCCAAACCCAAATGCCATGGAGGGGACCAACCTGCTTGTGTCCAAGGATGGAGGTGGAAGCAAGGAATCCAGGTGCAGCCTGTGGGGAGGGGACAACTAGTGAAGGGTGGTGGTCTTGGGTAGTGTCCCTGCCGCTGGCTGGGCTGGAGAGCATCCCCAGGGTGGACACGGCACAACGTCACCACTTCTCACCCTGCCTACAGCTACATGGAAGGAGGTTGTGGAGAGGTGGGGGTTGGTCTTTGCACCCAAGCGACAGGCGATAGGATGAGGGGGAATGGCCTGAAGGTGCCCCAGGGCAGGTTCAGATTGGAGATTAGAAAAAACTTCACGGAAAGGGCTCTCGGGCACCGGCAGAGGCTGCCTAGGGAGGTGATGGAGTCCCCATCCCTGGAGGGGTTTAGAAGACAGGCAGATAAAGTGCTTAGAGATGTGATTTAGTAGTGGGCAAGTGCGGTTGGACTCGATGATCTCAAAGGTCTTCTCAAATCTAAGGATTCTAATTCTCCTGAGCACAGACCAGAGTCTGGTACCTGGTTACCAGCAGAAAAAAATGAGTTTTCCCCTTCACAGCTTCCATATCACCTGTGAGAAGTGACTCAAAGCCACTGACAGGTGACCCACTGATGCCACCAGACAATGTAAGCGAAGAATTCGAAGGGACATTAATACTAAAAGGCTCCTGGCGTGCCCGCTCTGTCCTCTGCCCTCCCGGGGTGGGCACCCATCTCAGGAGAGCCGAGAGCGGGGAGGCTGGGCAGGACACTGAGGTCACCCTGCCCGTGCTGCACGAGGACAAGAGATGAATAAACACCTCAAGCACCAAACCGCAGGGTAAGGCAGGAAAGGGCCCTAATTAACAAAGGCATTTCCCCTGCGCGGAAATCTCCATCAGCCCGTTTCTCCAATGGTGCATTTAGACAGCAGAAAATAAGGACGAGGAGAAATTCTGGCCTGGAGCAGCTCTCAGCTCACTAACCTTTGCTGTTGTCTCGCTGGGGACGCAGAGGGCCCTTTCTCAAAGGGAAGGAAACACCACATCCAGGTTTCTTTTGTACTTGTTCTCTTGAAGGGTTTCTTGTTCAGAAAGAAACCGCTTTTTCCTTTAGAGGAGGAAAGCGGGGGCTTCCTGGCCTCCGCACACCTGGAATTTTGCGGCTCCTCAGCTGCAGGGATTGGATTTTGGCAAGGCAGGTTCCCAGGCTGCAGGGAGAGCTGCCCCTCCGGAACGGGCCCTGACTGAAAAACTACAGAAATGGGTGAAGAATCCAAGAAAAGCCCCAAACTCTCGAGGCAGAGCTCAGAGACGGGTCTCACAGACCGGTGAATTTGGCAGGGTCTGGAAGGGGCGCTGGGTAAGGCACCCCCAGACCTCCCCCACCGCTGCACATCTTAATTGTGGGTCTGTAATTGCAGGGGAGCACCAGAGCCCCTTGCACGGGCCGATAGCCGCGTGCGTAGCTGCCCGGGGCTTCCTGCAAAGCCCAAATGACTCAGCTGGTTCCAAAAGCCAAGAAGCAGCTTTATTCAGATGTCACTTGAGCAGAGTGGAGCAGTGACAGAGCTGCTGGGTTATGGGCACCAGAGACCCTGCCCCGACCCCGAGTGCAGCCTGCAAACAGTCACGGGGCTGGGCTGGAGACAGAGCTGCTGCTGGCAGCCTCCCTTGCCCTCTTCATCATCCTCCCCCTGCAAACCGACACCCTCGCAGGGCGCTGACCACCAAGGGCAAAACACCACGGAGCTGCCAAAGCCTCGTGCTTGCAGGCAAGCGGGCACTGAGGTGAGACATACACAGACTGGTTATAAAGAATAAAATCAAGTCAGATGCTTTATCTCTCACTGATAGTTTGGTTTAAAGACATTTGATTTAAATATCCGGGGTTCCAGAGCGGAAAATATTTGCTCTGTGGTATTATTCACCTTAAGACTCACTTTTCAACCTTTAGCTCAACATCGATCGAGAATTCATGAACTTCTGCATGTGTAAAAAAATACCATAAAATCACTGGATTTGAGGAAAAGCACAAAATGCCACAAACACTGCCAGAGTCACAGGAGCTGCTGGTGTGACCCTGCTCACCCCTGCCTCGCTGTGCAGAACTGGAACGGCAAACGGTTTCACTGCTGGGGCTTGTTTATTCCATCGGTAACAGCACCACGAGCCCCACGGAGCTCTAACCGGTTTATTCTGCTGAATTTCTTTATAATTCCCTTTAACAAAGAAATTATTAGGAAGAGGCAATTCTTGGAATCTGAAAAACTGCAGATTTGGCAAACAACTCCTGTAAGGTCACAGCAAGACTCAGGCTCACAAACCTTGCTGGATCACAAATCTCATGGGGTATTTTTCCCCTCAAAGGATAAATAAACTAAACACATCCAATTGGGGGAATGGTACGTGACTGACTTGCAGAGCTCCAGCCAACAGGACTGGCACGAGGTACCAACGCATCTGTACTCAGCACACAACATAATTAACGTGTGACCTTAATTTAGAGGCATCCTACCTTTCAGATGCTCTATTCTGCCACCAAAACTCTCCTTGCAGGTGTCTCTCACAGCAGGTAAATCCACAGAGAGCCGGCAAGGCAGGGAGCAGAGCTTCACACACTCCACTCCCAAAGCCAACAGCAGGTGAGGCCGAGGAGAGGTCGGGCTGTTTGGTACTCACGCAGCTCATGGGTTTAGTGGCAGCGATGGTGAGGAGAGAGGCAGCGCGGATGGATGAAGCCAGAGCCTGTCCCGTGCTCACACACAAGCTGATGCAGTCGCACCTGTACTCACCTTTCTGCTCATCCAAACCACTGCAGGCCCATCCCCAGAGCTCCCAAACCCCAATCTCTGCTGCCAACCAAGCCAACAGTTTCCCCATCCCTACCCATACCCACCCTGGCACTTCTTCATTATCAGCAATTCTGCTGATAACCAGAGGAGAGCAGCTAAAGGAAAAATGCAACCATCTGCTCTCAAGGGACTGGGGGTTTCTACGGCTGAGTGGGAATTGGAAGTGTTTGGAGGCTGCGGGAGGACCGGAGGAGTGGAAGGAAGGTCTCCCTTAACGGAGAAGGTCGCTGCTCTTGGCAGGGTCATGGGAGCAGCATTCCTGGCGGCCGCTGCGCAGGGGCGTGCCGGGAGCGCTGCAGGGGAAACTGGCTTTGGCTTGCGAGGCCTGCGATGGCTCCTGAAGATCTGAGCAGATCTTCACATGTGCGAGGAGGGGAGCTTCTGTGGGAAAATGCTATCGCGCCCGGCAGAGCCCCGGCAGGAAGGAAATTCCCGCGCGGAGCCGGCGATGGGCGCGAGGGCTCAGCTGCACCGAGTCCGGGGGACTTCATAAATAACTCGGCCGTCCCCAGGGAGTCATCGCTAAGGTCGCTATTTTTTCCCTTGAACTTTCCAGATGAAGGAAGCAATAGCAGAGGCAATGGCACAGATTTGGCCGGAGATCAACTGTACTGACAACAGTCAGAGAATTTAACCCAGAAGAAAAGTCCTTTGTGCTTGCTGGAGCTACCACCAGATGGGCCGAGCCGTTCCAGCAGCGACGTGGAGCTCTGCTCGAAAAATATTCATCGGAGCTGAAACGCGCCGGCAGATACAAACCACAGTAACTAATCCCACCGCTTAAAGCAACTTGAAAACGCAGGGCACACGCTTGGCACCCATTAAAAATTAAAACGTTAAATCGTATTCTTCAGCAAACTGTTGGGATTCGGAGCAAGAAACAGCCCTGATTAAAGATTAAGGACAGAGAGCCCATAAAACACTAATTACCACTGTACTTACAGTGAATTTGGTCTGTTGGGTTTAATTACTTCTAGTTCGAGATCACTTGAGTTCAGGCTGGGCTGGGGAGCGTTGTTGGAGTTGAGGAAGCTGTTTGCGTTTGAAGAGATGACAGATTCCAGGCTGGAGTTGATGAGACTGTTCCTGTTCTCCTCTAAAAAAACATCAAAAGCCAAGAAGCATCAGCTATCACACAGCTGCTGCGGCACAGAAAAGTAAAGATCTCGCTGCTGCAAAGGCATCGGACGCTCCCCATAGCCCCTGGCCTGACACAGGGCAGCGTCTCACCAGACCCCAGTTAGTTTACAAAGATATTACATGTTAAACCATAAGAAATACCAGGTCCTCAGCTATATTTAAAGTTTTAGTAAGAAAATATTCCTGTTTTTTTCTCAAGGCATTAATACTTTGTACTCCCAGAGACATCCCAAGTACCACACAACCCAGAAAGAATTAAAATGCGAATTCCATGGAGCTGTGGATTTCTCTGTGACTGAAATCAGCTGCCAAGAGACACCCATCAGTGTGAGAGCAGGATCACATTGGAGAAGAAGAAAGGGAGAGATCACCTCATTAAAGTTTATCCCAGCAAAATATGCTTCAGTTTAGGGCTTGATCTGAACCGCTCTCACCCTTCCCTGCCCAGGTCCGTAAGGAGAAAGGGGATGGGGTCTCTGCTCCGTTTCAGCCCAGCTCCTCTGAAATGCAGAGCAGCTGCGGGTGAGACACTGGGCTTGATATCTCACCCAAATTAGTGCCTCGTGCCCGCTCCGTACGTGCTGGTTGCACTGCAGCCTGGTCCCATGGGCAGCACTCGATGGGCTTTGAGATCCTTCCAACCCAAATCATTTGTAGTTCTATGGTTCTACGATACGCTGGCACTGCTCTGCAGATGGTCTGGAGGTTCCTTGGAGCTCCTTCTTTCCCTCGATCTTATTCTGTTTTGAGACTTCCCCCTTTATTTATGTGACTTCAGCAGTGAGGAGTGAAAATATCATGCAGCCCAAACCACCACTGGCAGCATGGGCTCCCTCCTCAGCTCGATGCCGAATTACCTAAAATCCCTTTAATTCATTTTTGTAAGATGCCTTTTCCGCATGAGAAGTAATTGTAATTGTGAGAAGCAATTATCATCCCCGATGGCATCATCACTCCCTGTTGCTGAGAACTGCAGCTTCTGGGATGCTGCTTTCCTGAAAGATGGGCACCTGCTGGAAAACGTAATGAATCCTACTCCCATGATAAATCTTTCAAGAATTATTTTTCCAGTGCACACAGATCAGATTCCTACTGAAAAGCACAGAGCAGCGGAGCATTCCAAACCCCTTTACACCTCTGCTTGAGTTAGAAGGAGGACGTGTCACGCACACCCGTATCCTGCACACAGCCGAAGAAAGATAAAAGAGCAGCAGAGGAACTCCTGGGATGTATGAAAACTTAATCTGATCACACAGCAGAAAGAATCCGCCTGCACTTCTGTAAAACAGCCCAGCAGCCGCGCTGCCTCGGGCACAGGGGAGCACAGCGCTGCAGCCATTCTTCATCACCACTTCAAAGAGGAAAGTCTACATCAGGAAAAGGTTTGTGGATGCGAGGGGAAGAGAAGGGGCTAAGGCTCCTCGCCATGAAGGGTTAGAGCAGGGGCTATCGCTCCTCATCACGAAGGGGAAGAGCAGGGGTTAATACCCCTCGCCACGCTCCATCGCTGGAGTCAGGGCATTTCCCTGGTACCTGGACAGGGCTAGAACCTGGCTCACCCCAGGCTGAGCTCATCCTCCAGAGATAAGTGAAGGGTGTGTTGATACATGTCAGTGATCCTGAAGCTGCCTGTAATTAATCCTGATCTCCAATAAGCCACCAAGTGAACAAGCACCACATACTCCTCTCTGTCCCCAACTCCATCCCTGCGACGTGCCTAGTTGGATTTGCGTTTCAGGCCCAGCCACGGTTTCCACCTTGCCTCTGCCTGACACACCAAAAGGAAAATACAAACCATCTCATCAGCTTTGAGCCATACGGTGGCTCCAAGTCCAAGATACGCTTTCCGTACACCCAATCAGAAAAGCTCGTAAACAGCAGTGATTTCCCCGGGGTGCCCAACTTAAAGGTATTTAATGGACTGTGCTTTTTGCACAATCCCAGCAGCAGGTGCTGAATTTGGTGCTGGAGCCACAATTCAGCTGGAGGCCCCAGGAGTCCCGCAGCAGGACGGCCTGAGGAGAGCGCACAAACCCAGCTGGAGCCCAGGCAGCTCCTACAGGTAAGAAGCTATGAGCTCACGAAAGCCCACCTGAGACCCCAAAAGCACAAGAACTTTGGGATGAAAAAGATTATGCATGTAGATAGGACAAGGGGGAATGGGTTTCAGTTGAAAGAGGGGAGATTGAGATGAGATCTTAGGAAGAAATGTTCTCTTCTGGGGTTGGAGAGGCCCTGGCCCAGGCTGCCCAGAGCAGGGGTGGCTGCCCCATCCCTGGAGGGGTTCAAGGCCAGGTTGGATGGGGCTGGGAGCCCCTGATCCACTGGGAGGTGTCCCTGCCCATGGCAGGGGTGGCACTGGATGGGCTTGGAGGTTCCTTCCAACCCAAACTATGACTCTGTGCTCCTATGAAAAGCAGAGTGCTGCCTCCACCAGCATTGACAGGCAGATACGGGAGGCTGCAGATGAAATAAGAGAGAAATTAGTCTGCCCTCAGACCTAAAAACCCCCAAAGACCAACCTAAATCACATCTCTACTTCTGCATTTGCCAGGACAGGTCTGCACTGAGCCACAAGGGACATGTCTGTAGCCTCCAAAGGTGGCCAAGCCCAGGGGCCGCCCGCGCTGAGCCCACCGGGCAGAATGGCCACACCAGAGCTAAGAGGAGCACGGACCTGAGCTGCTGGAGCGCGGCCACGTCTTATTATTTCCAAATATTTTCTGCCTAAGGCCGAAGTCTGAAAATAAGCTCCGTAAGCCCAACAAATCAGTGTCAATTGTCTGCCTAATCTCAGAGGCAGCCAGCAGCCAATATTGAATTAAAGTCCCTATCAGCCAAGCGACTGGAAGTGTTTCATCTACAGAGGGATGGAGATAAACGGCAGAATCTGAAACTCTCGCTTCATTTTACTTCCTCATTTTTAAAAAGCTGCTACTGTATTTTGCTTCATGTTCGTAAAAGCTTACGTGAAGGATTCTTTGCTGTGAAAATTAATTTGGTCTCACAGCTACAAGAGCAGGACTGCCCATGGGCTGAGGAGTGATTCCTCCCCAGCAGGCAGAGGGGCTGATTTGCTAAGTGCCTCCTTCGTTCAACAACAAACTCCCATCACTGAACTCTCAGCTCCCGCTCCTCCAGCTCAAGGCAAAGCAACGCACTGGAGCGAGGTTGAGTTTTCACCACCTACCCAAACCCTTGTGAATCTTAAAGAAAAATAAGTCGAGCGGAGCTGCAGGAGCCTTGCTGAAGCCTCCGGCTTCTCTGGGCTCTCCTCCAGCCAACGCTGCACCTCGCCGGGGCGCAGAGCAGCGGCTCCTGGCCGATAACCCGATCCGGGGCACTGCCCGAGCCGTTAGCCGCAGGGAGCGCGATGGAAAAGCACTCGGCAAAGCAGAGCACAAGCAAAGCGCCCCGAGACGGCTTATGATGAATAACTGGTCAGGAACAAAATGGTGTGTTGGCTGTTAACAACATCCATTCACAGTATCCGCTCCCTCCCTGGGTCAGCTGTAGACAAAATGTGAATATTTAATGACAAAATAACCACCACAATCATCTAATCCGCTCTCTTGCATGATTCCATCTGCTGAACATTGTGATTTCTGACTCACACGCAGCTTTGGATGATGGATTTCAGCGAAAATTTTAGAAGGTTATTTGACTTTGACGAACTGATTTCAAGCAATGGAAAATTCACTGTCCCGCTTAGTTTCTTGTTATGGTTAAACTACTCTCAGTCTCAAAAAATGTGCACTCTTTCCATTTTGAACGTGTATAACTTCGATTTCCAGCTACGAGACTTGTTATGTCTTTGTTTCATAGCTGAGTGACTCCTGTAACACGCCCCCGGGGCTCCCACTGGGCCTGGGGCTCCTCCGAGCTGCCTCTCCCTCTTCCAATACGTATTTTGAGGCACAAGCACCACGCTGACCATGTACTCCAGGGCTCCCTCACCCCGAGAGAGCCACTCGTGAAGGGAAAAGGTGCTTCCACCACACCTGGAGCTTTCACCGATGCTGGGTGCAGCCGGCGCTCTGCAGCGAGGAGGCTGCCGGAGACACCAGCTCCTTGTGTCCCAGCAGAGCTGCTGCCGCTGCGTCGCGGCTCAGGCCACGATGCAGACGTGGCACTCGGCTCGGCTTGAGCTACCATCCAACCCTCCTGCCTCAGCCTGGCATGGAGCCTTGGCCCTTCTCCGGACCAGCAGTAAAGGAAACCTCGCATTATTCCTCAGCTGACACACGGAGCGGGGACGGCAAACACTGAATAAAATAGTAGCGGCTTCCCATAGGCGCAATCGATTACAGACTGTCAGGGGGAAAATTGAGAAAACATGGCCTTGCGTGGGAATAAATAAATGCAGAAATGAAGAAATGAACTCGGTACCTCCTCTAGGCGAGGGGAGGGTGGTACACGGAGGCTCCGGCAGCCGGGCAGCTCTAGAGTCTGAGCAGCAACTGCTTCGTTAGCAGCAAATAAATTACTTAGGCTGAAATATTTCAAAAGCAGCTTTTGATATCTGAGGCTGCACCGAAAGGCGGCTGATACACTATTTCCAGAGCACGCGTTCGCGCTGCCACCGCTTCCTTAAGCCCACACGTATCATCATGACATCTTCCGAAATGAGTGCCTGATAATTAACCGTAACTCAATCAGAGGCAGAGAGGTCCACGATTCGAGAGTCAGCAAAGCGCACGGCAGCCGCTCCGCCCACCCTGCAGTTTTAGGTCCTGGGGAGATGGGGTGACTCCAGCTTTCCCCTGCCCTAACCCTAACCCTCACTCTCCACATTCCCCTTCGTGTCCCAGCAAAGGGAGCAGCCCTCCTGCTTTTGGTAACTGGGACAGTTCCCTGGGCCGCAGGGCAGCTCCAGGAGCAACACAAGGCAGAGGCTGAGAGCCGTTAGTCAGAAGAAAGAGGAGAGCTCGGAATTGGGTTTACACCGGAACGCAAAGCAACAGCCTGAGCAGACACATTGCTGCTGCTCCATGAGCAGGGACGGGGCACCGACTCTTCCACAGAAATATCTGGAGCATCAATTAGAGACAGAAACAGAAAGATGATCTTCAACATTTGTAAACTGCCGCGGTACCTAATCCCCAAGAAAATGCAGAAGCTCCTGGCCGAGGTTTCGTGTCTGTAAAAGGCAAAGTGCCTGTGGCCGTCCCAAAAGGATCACCCACGAGCGCCATGTGCTGCTCCCCGCGGGCAGGGGCGCATCTCAGCAGCTGATGCTGGTGAGGACAGGGGTCAGGGAACATGAGAAGCAGAATGCGCAGGGCCCGTCAGGTGGGGAAGGGGCAGCAACACTTTATACTGCGCTAACGCGGCCTCATTTCAAGGCCCTGGTTCAGGGCTCGGATGCCAGGCAATCTTCACACTCCCCGTTAACGTAACAGCAGAGGAAACCCAAGTCCGATCCCGTTACGGGAAACATCTCATCCACGGACACCAGGAAAATCGCATTTTGTGGCACGGGAATTACACTCCGTTAGTCACGGTTAGGGCAAAGACCTTGCCAAGTGGGAAAGCTCGAGCTGCAGCTCAGAACACTTACGCTTCTCGTTGGGCTGCGGCGTGTGGAAGAGCATGAGGGGTCTCTCACTGCAGGAGGGCGGCTTCGAGTCCGTGCTCTTCTTGCGAGATAACAGCAGCTGCGAGTTCGACGGCGGAGTCTCTGGCACCGTGTTAAATATCTGTTAAAAAGAATAAACAAGCTGTTCTTTGGCATCGCCATCCGACGGCTGGAGCACCTCTGTCAGGAGGACAGGCTGAGAGTACTGGGGTGGTTCAGCTGGAGAGGAGAAGGGTCTGGAGANTATTCAGCTGGAGAGGAGAAGGGTCCGGGG
>WAAB01019788.1:7405-22012 GCA_013389865.1 Piaya cayana
AAAAAAAACAAACCAAAAAACAAAACCCAACACAATCAACAGAACTGTTCCATCTAAATAAAATAAGAACACTTCATTGTAACTTGCTTGGGAAATTCTTCTTGTAGAAAAACACCTGAGTAAAAAAAAAAAAAAAAAAAAAAAGATGGTTTGTTAAGGTATTTGGGGTTTTTTACACGCAATGATAAACTATCATAGAAATGAGGTGAGGAGCAATAGCCTTTCTTTCCAACACAGAAATAAAGAAAAGAATAGAAAAACTTCTGTGTCATTCTATTTATCAGAAAATTGAAAAATATGTCACAATTAGATGATACGTCTGTCTTACTGACCCTAGATGGTCTAGGTAAAGCTCAGAGAGGAGTATCTGAATGTAATATTTCAAAATGAAGGACATAAGAGAAAGTAGTATTAGTTTGGGTACCTTTTAAATGGCTTTTTTTTGGTAGATCACCTTAATTTTTTATAATTAGAATGTGTGCAAAAATGAGAATAAACTAGTTTTTTTAAATGTCTGGGATTTTTTTTTAAATTATGTATTTGAAAGAGCGAAGGTTCATATGAAAAGCATAAGTTTTGTTGTTTTATTTTCAAATGGAGTGTTTTCCCTTAATTGTTTTGGGAGATTACATGGAACAAAAAAATATTGAAAGGCTTGCATTTTCTCAATTTCTCAAGAATGAAATTGTCAACTTTATTCATCTGAAGCCTAATCATATCTAATACACTTCATAAGATCATCAGAAATCTTTCCATTCTGGTAAGAATAAACAAAACAGAAAATTAATTTCAGTTCCATAAATCAATTAATTCTTAGGTGACTTAAACAATTTTATTTGCTGTCATAGTTTAGCCCCCAGAGCAGCTAATTTTGGCAGCAAAAAACAAACAGTTGGACTCTCAGTTCCATCCACCCCCAGGGAAATGGGAGAAGAAAATGAGAGGAAAATAACTGCGAGGTTGGAAACTAAAACTGCGGCTTTAATGAAATGATAATGATGATGACGATAATGAAAATAATTAAACAGTAATAAAATATGTATAAATATATGAGATGATGCACCTGACCTACCCCTCAAGGGCTATAAATCACCACCACAAATTGCACCTCAAATCCTGTGTTCAGTTGTGGGCCCCTCACCACAAGAAGGATGTTGAGGCTCTGGAGTGAGTGCAGAGAAGAGCAACAAAGCTGGTGAAGGGGCTGGAGAACAGGCCTGATGAGGAACGGCTGAGAGAGCTGGGGGTGTTTATCCTGGAGAACAGGAGGCTGAGGGGAGACCTCATTTTTCTCTATGACTACCTGAAGGGAGGTTGTGGAGAGGAGGGTGCTGGGCTCTTCTCCCAAGCGACAGGGGACAGGATGAGAGGGAATGGCCTCAAGCTCCATCAGGAAAGGTTCAGGATTAACGTAAGGAAAGAATTCTTCACAGAAAGGGTGATTGGGCAATGGCAGAGGCTGCCCAGGGGGTAGCCTTCCCTGGAGGTGTTTAAGGTGCGGGTGGATGAGGTGCTGAGGGGCATGGTTTAGAGATTGGTAGGAATGGTTGGACTCAATGATCCGGTGGGTCTCTTCCAATCTGGTGATTCTATGATTCTGTGAAATGCTGCAGAGCAGACATGAGGAAATGGGTCCGTAGCCAGGAGGGAGCTGAGCTCGGGAACTGGACTCATGAATGCACAGATCTGGGATCAGGAGCAGTCAGATAGATGAATTCCTTACTAGAAGTTGGCCATTGTGGAAGAGGACAGACCCTAGTGGTCTTTTGATTTTATACTAAGTATGACATATATGAGATGGAACGCTCTGTGGATCAGTTTGAGGGTGACCTGCTCTATTTTCCCCTCCACGCAGGTGCAGCCTCCTTCCTCCAGCTCGAGGATGGTCTTGGTTACTACAGGGATAAGTATAAGTATAGGCCTTGCTGTATATCAATACTCTGTGTTATCACTTTAAGTGACGAACATTGTCTCAAAAACATACAGGTTGCGTTCAGAGATTTAAGTTCCTTAGAGTGACTGAGTTAGAGTAAAAAGAACTGACTCTAATTCAGCTTAAGCCACATTTCCTTAATAATTTGTTATGTGCATTTGACTCATGATTTTCCATAAAAAGGTGGGTTTTTTTAGGGACAAAAGATTTTTTTTCCCCTGGAGGGTAAAAATTAAGGATGTGAAAGACTGAAAGAAAATGGAAAGTATTCTATAGTAAAAGAAACCCTTAAACATTAGAAGATAATATCTTTTGAATTTTAGTGTTTACTTATTACTACTTAGTATTTACAGAACTGTAAGTTCTTTTCTTGTTTTGGTTTTGGTTTTTTTAAAATTCATTTTTTTCTTGACTGTTGATTACTTACCACATGCACAGATGAAGCCAGAAATTTATAAGAATTTTTAAATTTCTGATTTTTGTTTTAAGTTTAATTGAATTTGCATCATAATTTTGCAGGAAATCAACTTTATTCAGCCCAAAAAAGTGAGGAGGAAAACTTTTCCAAATAACTTTCTTTTCCTCACAAAATTTTCTGATCTGCTGTCAATATAACAGTCTTTCAAATGCTGTTGCTTAATGATCTTTTTGATATTAAGGATGTGAGGGACAGAAGTACTTTTATTGTTGTCTTGGAATATTTTTCTTGGAATATTATCTTGAGTATTTCCTGCAAATTATTTTCTTGAAGAAGCAGCCTGCATTGGGAATAAGAACCCATTACTTATTGTTTAAATTCCTTGGTTATTTTTTGACTTTGGCATCAAGAAAGTGTTAAACTTTTGTAGTACTAGATGTATAAATCCACTCACAGAAATGTGATAAATTGGTCATGAGGATGTGCGTGCACAAAAATTCTGACTGCATGATTAATTCCTATAGTCAAATGCTCCAGTTCTTTCATTATTTTGGTCATACTCCTTATGGGGCTAAAAGGGAGGATAGAATTTCTCTCTTTATGCCAGGAGACTACACAAAAATTTGCTTCTTAACAGGGGAATATGGCATGGATTTGAAAGATAAAGAGTTCTGAATACTTATGCTATTCATTTTAATATGAAGTACATTCTCCCTGGAAAAACTTTGAATCAAAACCTCAAAACTGAAATATTTCCTTTTTGCTTTGTAGTTCATTTTTAATTAAGTCTCGTTTAGATTGAGAAGATTTATTGGCTTCACTCAGTTTAGAAATAATTAAATCATATCCCTCTATTATTACCTCTGGGTTAAAAATGTTCCCTTCTGCCTCCATTAGGCTCCTAACCAATCGCTCACATCTTTCCTCACTGACAATAATTGTTTCATGCAGAGAGTCCAGCTGTTAGACCATAATATCACTGTCCTAATCTATCATATTCAATGAGTTCTGGAAAGTTAAGTCAGTTCTGAAACCCGCAACGAGGAGATATCGAAAGACAACATTGAATATACAGGACATGATACTTTTACTGATAAAAGTCCTATTTGTTCATGTTTTCAGCAATCCAAAAAGGTGCTTTCACAAAAAAAAAAAAACCATGATGAAAAAAAAGGGGGGGGTTCTTTTATCAATTTCTTGCATTCATGGAAAGGGATATTTCTCTATATTCTATTTGCAAGAAAATACTGTCTCCTTACATCAATACTGTGTCCTTATCTAGGATTTGCTGAGGCCAATCAGCCACGTTATAATTTATTTTATGGTGTAGAGTCAATGACTGACTTTATTATTTATTTTTTTATCTCAAACCTAACAGGTTTGAACAAATAAATTCTTTGATATTCAGAAACAACATAATTTATTCAGATAATATTGCTCTTTTCTTTCACTAAATTAATGAGTTTCTTGCTAAGATTGCAAGTAAAATGCAGAACCCTAGTGGATGGCCAAAAGGCTCCTAAAAATATTGACTATAAAATATTTTAAAAGATTTTAGATTTTAAAACCTTAAGAACATACAGGCCACTGCTGTTATCATTACTATTAAACAAGTTTAAGCAGCACCAGATTTTAACTGTGATGATGCATTATAAGTCTATAAAAAATGTTATAACTTAACCTTTACAGAATTAAGAGATGACATGGTGCTCACCTAATATTCTTCACTCATACTGTTGAAGACCTAAGGCAGTTTGTCACCTGAGGTGTATTAACCAACACGACAGAGAATATAGGGATATTTTGACATGTGTCAAATCAGGGTAATAGCTATATTACCCAGGCAGCATAAGGAGATGATTAGGAAATTCTACTGTACTGAAAACCTGTCACCGTCTGGAATAGAACCTGAATGTTACAGAAAAGTTGGGGTTTATTTTTGTAAGTACAAATATCTTCTAAGGAGGTATTAGCCATGACTCAGCCTAGGTATATTGATGGTTCAGGCAAAGAATTTGATAACTCATGTCAATGAATCATAGAATCATAGAACCACCAGGATGGAAGAGAACTACCGGATCATCGAGTCCAACCATTCCCACCAATCTCTAAACCATGTCTCTCAGCACCTCGTCCACCCGTCCCTTAAACACCTCCAGGGAGGTTGAATCAACCCCCTCCCTGGGCAGCCTCTGCCAGTGCCCANCATAAGGTCTGTTCTCCAGCCCCTTCACCAACTTCTTAAGAAAAAGTAAGAATCCTGCCGGTTGATTTTCATGAATTTTTTGAGAGGGATGTGTACTGAATTCCTGTGTCTTAGGTATTTCAATGAAATTACATATGCATAACAATTATAGACCAGTTTGAAACAGGAGAAAAGACTCTAAAAATGCAATATTAGGGGCCGGTCACTTATTCAGTGAGTTGTAAGTGACAACACAGATGTGTTTACTTGTAACTGGACAAATTCACCGTGTCCCTGCAACCAAACCAAACAGTGCCAAGACCAAAGCCCAAAAGCTAGGATTAAGTCTTCATGGGTTTTATACACTCAGGAAGATCTCTACAACTATAGGGCTGTAGGAAAGCTGGGGAAGGATACTTTGTCAGGGAAAGCAAGGATAGGATGAGAGGTAATGGCTTTTAGCTGAAAGAGGGGAGATTTACATTAGATATTAGAAAGAAATTTTTACTGTGAGGGTGGTAAAGCCCTGGCCCTGTTTGCCTGGAGAGTTGTGGCTGTCCCATCCCTGGAGGTGTTCAGGGTCAGACTGGATGAGGTTTTGAGCAACCTGATCTAGTAAGAGGTGTCCCTGATCATTGCAGTGGGGTTGGAACCAGGTGATCTTCAACATCCCTTTCGACCCAAACCATTCTATGTTTCTATGGACAAGGGACCGTATCAACCATACAGCCTTTCTGCTCTCCTAGAAATCCCTCTGAGAACCACATAACACTGGGGCACAAAGCCAGGCATCAAAGGAGCAGATGGTGAGATACGTCATTCACATCAGAGAGACGGGTCACTTTACTGTGAAAATGGAGGGAGAAAGGAGTATGTGCTAGTGTAAAGGAGCTTCATTTGAACTATTCTCACCCTGTAGCTCGAGTCACTGATGCTGCATGTGCTGTTCTAAGGATATATGGTTGGAGCGATGAGCCTTTTCACAGGAAGGGGCCAAATGGCATCTAACAGATAAAAATCTGATTGTACGAGCTCTCATTACAACATTGCCCATAACATCACTGTAACATATTTTCAGAAAACTACAGGGAAAAAAACAAGATGTTTGGTCCTTAACATTTTGTCTGGGGAATTTGTACTGCAAACTGCCATTTGCTGTATGAATACTCCCATATTCCCATGTTGACACAAATTAACCAGAGGAAGAAAGGGGAAAGGGTTGACTGCAATTCATGTTCCTTTACCACATGATGCAGCAGAAAGACACAGCTGAGCATATTACACTGAAGTTGCATCCACCCCGATGTCCTGTTTAGTTTCTAGAAAAAGAATTATAATTTCTATATGCTACCTATGGTATCCTTATTAAAATTCCTTGGAGAAAAAGCCTCTTCTCCTGCATGATTACATTTGTATGCAGTGATAATTACTGAAGGGACAGGCTGGAGTGGAGATGAATTGCAGCATGGGCAGGCTGGAGAGTGTCTCTAAGGTCATATCGAGTATAAGACAGATTCCTTGAGCCAGAGCTAGTTAGACTCCTTATTTATGGTATTTTGTCTTTTGATTGTCACTTCAGATATTGAACCAAAGTCACTGATGGCAGGTTATTTTTCAGGAATGAAAACTGTAACAATCTCTCCTTTACTTTTTCCCTGAGAATATGTAAAGTACAAGATGCCCCAAAAGTATCCACATCACTTAAATGAACATCACATTCTTTTCTTCCAGCAATTATTATGTTAAGGTAATTTTAGCAAGCACAATCTTCTGCCAAGCTGCTGTTCCTGATAGTGCTTTGTGAATCCAATTTATATAAAGATGGAAGATCATTTGCATTTAAGATTGTAGCCAGTAAGTCCATTCATTAGTAGAACTTTGAGACCCTGTATTCAGGGCCAGGCAGACTTACACTTAGTCTTGCAAGATATCACAGTATTTTATGTACAAGGTAGGTGTAAAGCCGGCCCAAAATAAATAACTCCATGCACTGAATAACAAAGATTTACTAGCAATAAACTCAAATGCAAATTATTGAGCTACTCACAGGAACAAGTGCTATTCAACTTGAAAGAGCTTAAGTGTCAGCGTGGCTGCAAAGAACTGAAAAAAACCCCGATATAAATCAGTGAACCATAGCCAAAATTATTAAGAGAAAATTGATTTTTAAAAATGCTTAAAATAAATCTTAATAGCGGTGCATGCCACTGAATTCAGCAAATTTCTCCAAGAGAATAAACTGATAAATCCTGCCCCCTTCACTGCCAGATGTTGCTGAAATTATTTCAGGATCCATAAGCAAGGGCAGTGTATTCATAATCACATGTTGTCACAAAGTTGGCAGCGACTCTCGTCTTTGCTTCACTGCATCGCACGGTTCCCATTTGTCACTTGGTGTCACAAGCCCTCGAGCATGAGCCATTAGAGCGCTTCAGCTAACACACCGCTACAGCGGTTTAAATGAAGATCAGAAACCCACTTTCTAAACGTAGCCCTTAGAGACAGACAAGTAAGATTAATCATAAGTGCCTAACAGAGTTGATTAACAGGTAAGTTTCCAAGACTCATCTCCTTAAATTAGATGCAAAACGTACAAAAATGATCACACCTTTATCAATTAAGCTAATCCGTCTATTAAAGCTCTCTCTTGAAACGAATATAAACCCATTTAGGGATGATTATTGTACCTTTCTTTCACTCTGCTTTCTATTTAACTTGCCATTAAAGTCTTTTATGTCGCTGATTAGTTTTGAACCCATTAATTACAGGGCACTACACTGAAAGAAACTGTCTCTGCAAATCAGTAGCTAGACAGGGGTTTTTCTTTTAAGGCACAATCTAAAATGAAAAAGATAAAAGAAATATTTGCTATGGTGGTTTAAATTTCTCTAGGGACACTGTTAAAACAAAAAGCAAGTGTTTCAATGTTCTTTTTCAGACAGACTATCATATTTTAGGCTGCAATTTGTAAGATTGCCTGCAAGGACTTTTTTTTTAGTAAACACATGGTTTATTGGAGAAGAAAGTTTTGTTTATGATTTTTAAAACTGACAAAATTCTATGGATAGTCAAAACATATTTCAAACACAACTCACTCATGTTTGTCTACAAACACATTCATACATATCAGAATTCTCTGTCCTGTGCTCGTACCTCGCTCTGCAGGGATGGATGCAAAGCCCTGTGATATTATAGTGTTTCAGCAAATGGTGAATCATTTAATTCTGTATTTCCTGCTATCAAACATGATATTAAACCTACAAACTGCACACAATTCTATGCTAAGTTTAAGACTATTGCATGTAGCCTCTTTTCTTCTGCATTATTTCATCTATTCCCTTGCCCTTCCCTCTTGCGGTTAATCTAAACCCATCAGCAGTCATCAGAAGACGGTTCTTCAGTCTCTTTTTCCAGCTGAAAGTACTAATCACAAATATCACTTGGTTACTTTTCCTAATTAGGAGGAAGCTTGACTTATTTACATACAATTTACCGCATCTTTTTGTTGGACTTGATGATCTTAAAGGTTTTTTCAAACCTGAATGAAGGCACGGGTGGACAAGGTGCTAAGGGACATGTGTTAGTGTTTGATAGGAATGGTTGGACTTGTTGATCCAGTGGGTCTCTTCCAACCTGGTGATTCTGTGATTCTATGATTCATAAAAACAAATGTAACTATTATCAGACTGTCATTCAGTCATTCTGAATTTACCGATTCACTTTCATTTATCGTGTAGATGTGTATTAACTTCTGGTAATGAGGGGCCCAAAACTTGCTTCTTCTGCGACTCAGGAGGAGTTTGTATTTGGTGGCTTAGTGCTCCTGTGAGTGCCTATAACTTGTTAGGCAGTTGGCAGCTCTCAACAGGAATGCCACTGGGCTGGGAAAGCTAAAACTGCTGTCACAATGTCACACAACTGTGCATAGTAGAATGGAGTCAAAACTGATGAAGTCTCACCCATGCTGTGTTTTGCGAGCAAGAAAAATCACCAAATCATAGAATTATAGAATCGCCATGTTGGAAAAGACCTCTTGGATCATCGAGTCCAACCATTCCTATCTGCCACTAAACCATGTCCCTCAGCACTTCATCTACTCGCCCTTTAAACTTCTCCAGGGATGGGCACTCAACCAACCCCCTGGGCAGCTTCTGCCAGCACCCAATGACCCTTTCCATGAAAAATTTCTTTCTGATATCCACTCTGAATCTCCCCTGGCAGAGCTTGAGGCCATTCCCTCTTGTCCTGTCCCCTGTCACTTGGGAGAAGAGCCCAGCTCCCTCCTCTCCACAACCTCCTTTCAGGTACTTGTAGAGAGCAGTAAAGTAACCGCTCAGCCTCCTCTTCCCCAGGCTAAACAATCACAGTTTCCTTAGCTACTCCTGATAAGACTTGTTCTCCAGCCCTTTCACCAGCTTCACTGCTCTTCGAGATAAGAAGTAACATGTGTGCACTTATCTGACCTATATATAAAGACAAGGGCCCCCTGTCTGTAGGCATGTAGCAGGCAACCAGATTATATAGAATACCCATAATTTGCATTTGGATTTTTGAAACAAAAATCCCCATATAAAAACTAGAGTCAAACTCTCCCTGGAAAAGCTTGAAGAAAGAGAGAACTTCTTTTGCGGTACATCATCTTAAGAAAATTTTTCTTAGAGCAGGGTCATTTTCTCCCAAAGATCATTAAAAAAGTTGTGAACTTCTCTGTCTACACATGGTGTGACTTTATGTGGCATCACTACAACCGTCTTAGAACACCTCCTGGTCTTCTAATATCTTTACATAAAGATGTATCTATCTTAAGTGTTATGAATAATTTTGTTCTTCCTACACCATCCTCCCTCTTACGTTTCTTATGCACTCCAACTCCCACTATTCAACCACATAGTTCACTTGTCAGTTTGCTCCATAGTCATTCTTCCCCTGTCGTCTTACACATAACTCATCTGTGTGGTACATCTTCAGGTCTTCTCTGTGAGAAGATTCATTCCTCATTAATTATCACTCATAGACCTATTCTTCCCGTGTGCTGCCTACAAAGGCATTTATGTCATTCAAAGCACTAATAATAAAAGTTTAATATTGGTTGTCCGTAAATCCGTTCTGTGTTCTCTAACGTTTGCCTGTTTGTCCATCCTTCACCACAAAATTTTCAAGAAGTAAATCACAGAATCAGAGAATCATGGAATTAAAGAATAGTTTGGGTTGGAAAGGACCTTAAAGTCCATCCAGTTCCAACCCCTCTGCCATGGGCAGGGACACCTCCCACTGGATCAGGCTGCCCAAGCCCCATCCAACCTGGCCTTGAACATCTCCAGGAATGGGGCAGCCACAACTTCCCTGGGCAACCTGGCCAGAACCTCATCACCCTCAATGTGAAGAAATTCCTCCTTATGTCTTGCTTAAATCTGCCCCTCCAAGCAGATTTAACTCCAAGCCTTTGTGAACAGACCCTCCCCAGCTTTCTTGTAGCCCCTTCAGGTACTGGAAAGCAGCTCTAAGGTCTCCTCGGAGCTTTCTCTTCCACAGGCTGAACAACCCCAATTCTTCCAGTGACCATTCCTGAATAATAAGCACAAAACAGATATAAATAACAAATAGTTGTGGTAAAGAAAATGAAATTCAGATGTGTGAGTCAGCAGAAGCTTGCGATAATGCCTGCATTTATCTTATCTCCTACTGCAAGGGATTTTATTGGATTTTTGTCTTCTACTGCACTGGGAAATTTAACATTGCTTTCTTTGAATGAACTTTTGGCTAGTGTAGTGACTGATCCCGTTGTCTTATTTCTCTCAGACAGGATGGTGGGCTGCAGCTCAGGCAGAAACCCATATGCACTTCGCTGAAAGCTGGGAAAACAATCTCTGCCCAGTGAGATGCCAAAAGGTGTCATTTTGCTTGTAGTTTGTGATGCTCATTTCAGAAAATTGTTTTTTTGATTGTAGTTTTTAGTTACCGCATTCAGGAAAAGCAACCTTATAAAAGCTAATTTTAGGATAGAAATTATTGAGGTTGTCACTAGCACAGCGACACCCTCCTGGCTAGCAACACCTGACTGTAGGAAACTGCCAATCTTCTTAATTGCAATTGTATTATCTCTATTATCATTGTATTGGTTGCTATTAAGATTCGAAAAAACTTTTCTCAGTGATTATATGATTGATGTTAGAACTATTACGTCTCTTATAGCAAGTTTTAGTGGATATCTAGATTCTTAATAAAACATATATATGTATATTCCATGATTGTTAATCCCAGTGTTTGATTGATTTAATTCTTTGCTGATGGGAGCTCCATGGGTACTTTACCTCATATTTTCAAATATTGTTTTGCGAATATCGGTGTGATAGTGCATGTCTAACTCTTTCAAATGGTTTAAATGTTTGGAGGAAAGAAGGGAAGTTGAGGAGGAATCTGCATATTCTCCTGACTCAGGTCTGCCCTTGATTGACAAAACATTTACTAACATGGTAGTCGAGTTACGACAACTATAGTCAATAAGAAACAATGGGGAAAAGTTCTTTCGCAGATGTGTAATTCCGTTAATTTCTCATTTCTTAAGTTGACATTTGCAGTCACTTTTTAAAGAGTGACTTCGAGACTGTTAAGGAATTCCACAGAATTAGTGAAGGGAGTTAATTGTCACAGCGTTGCCAATAATGTTCCCGCAGAAATCTTTGCTCATGTATATATTTAATTGTGCCTATAAGAACAGAGATTTTGAAAGAAATTAAGAGATAAATTAAAGGGAATTGTTATATTGATGCGTTTTTCCTGCATTACCCGATAGCTCTTCACTTCATCTGTTAAGTGTAGATATTTGACAGAGTCAGGTGACTCTCCCATGGTGATGAGCGGCTTATTTTAGAAGTCTACACGGGAATAAGATTAATGTCACCACAGATGCTCCACTTTACAGGTGTTAACAATAAGGATGTATAGACAATCAGCTCAGCTACAACCCCCTACAACGTACTAGAAATTTGCTTCAGGCAATATGAATTTCTTTTAGTTTAACAAAAGCAAAATCTTGGACTTCTCCCTTCAGTTTAGTTCATTAAATTTCCATTTTAAGGAATTACCTCTGAAATATTCACCTCTAGTGGGGACAGCAAGAGACGGGAATCCTATTCAAAGTATTCAGCCTAATCTCTAAATCGAAGCAGTATCCCCCTGTTAAATCACTTCCTTCCAGCTCACAGTTCAACTCCATAGCAGTGTCAAGCCCCAGGCAATCATTAATGATGTCAAATACATGCGCCACACCAGCAGTTACGGTATCACTGTCAGTTCTGAATGGCACAAAGCAGACCTAGTTACACCGCTCATGACATTTAAAAAATTTAGCTGAAGGAATATCTCCTTTTGGTATGAAACTCATTTTAAATATGACAATAATATCACAAAATCTCGTATTAGCAGTATCAGGTCGTATTTGTTGAGCAGTATTTTGTGGACGATACTACTGTATGCAGCATTAAATGAGCTGTACTCAAATGATTTTAACATTCCTGTCTCAGTCATGCGATCTGTTTAATGTAACTTATAGTAGACTATGCTCTGCCTCCCTGAGATAGCCACATAGAATCATAGAACAGAATCAGGATGGTTTGGGTTGGAAGTGACCTTAGAACCCATCCAGTTCCAACCCCCCTGCCATGGGTAGGGATACATCCCACTGGACCAGGTTGCCCATAGCCCCATCCAACCTGGCCTTGAACACCTCCAGGGACGGGGCAGACACAGCTTCCCTGGGCAAACTGGGTCAGGGCCTCACAACCCTCATGGTAAAGAATTTCCTCCTTATTTCCAGTCTAAATCTGCCCCTCTCCAGTTTATACCCATTGCCCCAAGTTCTATAACTCCAGGCCTTTGTAAACAGTCCCTCTCCAGCTTTCTTGTAGCCCCATCAGGTACNATGTCAAGGATTCTAGAACAGGACCCAATACTCCAGCTGAGGTCTCACAGGAGAAGAACAGAGGGGCAGAATCCCCTCCCTCATTCTGCTGACTACACTTCTTTTGACGTAGCCCTGGACACAGTTTGCCTTCTGGGCTGTGAGAGCACATTGCCAGCTCATATCAAGCTTCTCATCAATCAGCACCCCAAGTCCTCCTTTGCAGGGCTGCTCTGCACACGTGCATCTCTCCTTTTTTCAGACAATAAAACTGTAGTGAACAGGGTAGCACCAGCAAGATTACAAAGAACTCTAGGTATGCCATGCTTTCTAAATCGTTGATTTCAATGCTTACTTCATCTTCGTCCTTATCATTAATGCTGCAATGACAGATTCTAAGCATCCCATCTGGCAATATCGTGCCACGCTAAATAAAAACTTGCGTCCCAGTTGAATTTATATAAGGCTGAAAAGAAATAAAAGGACTACATACCTAGAATTACATTCTCATTAGCTCTGTTTTCTGAGGTGCAAATCGTACTTTCTTAGAAATTCAGGAAACTGAGCCAATTTTTACTTCAGTCTAATATCTTTCTGAATCGAAATGAAAGTAGTTCTCATCTGGTTTTATCAATTCAACTTTTGTTTGCCAGTGAAGATATTAATTAAACTAAATCATGTCCATAAGTAGCCTATTGCCTTTGAGAACTCATGATATTAATTCAGAGAGGTGGCCTAGAAATTTGTTTCATGGATTACTACAAGAAAAGGGTTCTCTTTTTCAGATTTTTTCCCCTATTTTTTCCCCCAAATTTTCATAGAATCATAGAATCACCAGGTTGGAAGAGACCCACCGGATCATCAAATCCAACCTCCTTTCAGGTAGTTATAGAGAGCAATGAGGTCTCCCCTCAGCCTCCTCTTCTCCAGGATAAACAGCCCCAGCTCTCTCAGCCGTTCCTCATAAGGCCTGTTTTTCCTCTGCCTCTAGCACACTGAGGAACCAGTTTAATAGTTCCTGATGCAGATTATTTCAGCGCTTGCTGTTTGGAGCGCAGGCTGCGACAGGGAAGGATGACTGATTGTTCCCCACGGTACTGAATGATTTTGAATTTTAGCACTCTCTGCAATTTTCTCCCTCCCAACTGACATTAGAAAATGAGGAAAAGATTTAGTTTATTCTATAAAGGAAAAAAATCCATGGAAAATATGTGGTTCATTTTGTAGTAAATGTGAGAAAAGGAGTTGATAAACCTGTAGATACAGAAGGTAAATGCCATCGAATTGAGCATTGCCTTAAACTAATTAATTTTTGAGGCTTTACATTAGCTTGTATTATCAAACATGTACCAAAGATGTTTTATTTCGTTTTGTTAGTCTATTTAGCATGATCATAAGGGCAGAGCAATTATAATCCTCCTAAGAAAACTAATCAGAGGTTCATCGGTTTACTAAACTAGTAAGGACAAAGCACCAACAGCAGATGGTTCTATTTGTTTAGGAAAATTATTTCAGCTTCCATGTATAATTACATTTTTCAAATTAATATATTATTGGATGGTTGAATATTTGTGAACTTCAGTGGAGTGTTTGAACATGATTATTTTATACAATGTAATTACCAGGTTCTAAATACAATCTGAGGGGAACGTTATTTCATTATCATTCAAATATCCCCAATAAAAGCACAAACACACTCAAAGTCCGCAGCGCACCCCCACCAATGAACGACTGATTGATTTTAGAAGTTTTATTCTGGATGTTATCAAATTATCTGAGAATTTGAAAAACAGCAGTAAGTCTTCTCCAATAGTTCCTTAAGGGCTAAAGTCCTAACTCTAGCTCAGCATCCTCCATCAAGTCTTTCAAGAATGCCAGAGTAGAAGTTGAGGTCCTATGTTCTACATATTTGGTTGCTTGGTCCTGTGTTCTTCATGTCTGGATGCATCAATTGTTTACTGGGTGTCACCAATAATGATAAAATGAGGTAATAAATTTAAAGGAAAATATTTTAACTGTGAAGTGCCTGCACCTTCACCTGCACAACTATTCAAGAGGAATAGAAGAAATTACCATTACACTTAAAATCATAGAATCATAGAATCACCAGGTTGGAAGAGACCCATCGGATCATCGAGTCCAACCATTCCTAACAAACACTAAACCATGCC
>WAAB01019791.1:1012-26280 GCA_013389865.1 Piaya cayana
CCCCAAGTGCAGGACCCGGCATTTGGTCGTGTTAAACTTCATGCCATTGGACTCTGCTCAGTGGTCCAGCCTGTTCTGATCCCTTTGCAGAGCCTCGCTACCCTCCAGCAGATCTACACTTCCACCCGGCTTAGTGTCGTCTGCAAACTTGCTAAGGGTGCACTCGATGCCTTCATCCAGGTCATTGACGAAGACATTGAACAGGAGGAGGGTCCTTGCTCAGGACTTTGCAGAGCTTGTAGGTAGGGCTTTAAAGTAAATGTGAAGGGGAGAAAGGCAATAGCAGTAGAACTACTACAAATATTTTAAAAGAAAGGCCACACTTATTACACTATTTTCCCCTAACCTCAAGCAGTCAACAAAGGAAAATGTCCAGAGCCTTTGACCTTGAGAGGAAAAAGATCAGCAGGAGATAGCTACATGCAAAACTACTTTCTTCTCTTTTCCATCTTTATTTTCTTCTAAAAAGATGCTGAAGTTTTGAGACTCCTGTTCTTAGGTGGTTGGTTTTTCAGAGTGTGTACAGAGAATCCCAGATACCTGTTTCGGAACTAAGACTATCTTTGAGTAGTTACATGTACATCTAGTCTGAGGTTCTTTCATTTTACACAAAGGCATGGAGTCAAGTAGGAGGAGAATAAAGGGGATTATGCTCTTTTTGTACACTTCTCACTGCGGCTCATTAGAATACAGCTCAGCGCTGTGACAGCACCTCATGCTGGCAAGCCTCAATATTGCAGCTCAACACGACCAGAGAACTACCTGGTTAGATATAATTTAGCTACTACCTTATCTCATAGCCAGCTTAGTTATGCTACTTTCTGTTATAAAAGTAAGAGCAGCTAACATCTCGGTGTACATTTTACTGCTGGGTTATGGCAGGACCCTGCAGATGAATAACCATAGTTTTTTGGAATATCCCAGTAAGTATTGCTGTGAAATGGTCATGCAGGCAATTGGACAAGAAAAGCAACTAAAGACCGAAATTCCAGGATGACTTTCAAATCCACTCTGCTATTATGTTGTTTATACCAAAGCCCATGGCTTCACTGTTGTTAAGGGTCTTGTCAGCTTTTCCATTATATGTTCTTATTTTCAGGGATTTGTTGGTCACAGAGAGTCACTCCAGGCAGAGTGAAAATACTAGGAGACTAAAATTTAGCCAAAGGCAACGAGTATTGTTTACAGTGGATAAATTTACAGCTGGACCAACTCTCCACTTGAACAATGTCAAAATAAACAGAGAAGTAAGCATATCTTCTTATAAAATGATATGCTACTAAAAACCTAAAATTTTAACTTGTCTTTTAAAGTACTGGAACCTATTAAGCAATAAAATGCTGGTGAACAAGATAAACTCTAGGCAGAGTGCTTCAACATGGTCACATCGTTTTCACACTCCTCCCCAACTCTGACTTACAGGGCAGGTGCAAATGTGCTTCGACATATCCACCCACATGGTAGGACACTGCCTGCACACATGGGTTGAACTCCACTACATACCTAAAAGCGCAGTCTGACTCCCTCTAAGAAGCTGTTTCCAAGTCTTCCAAAGCAGGTAAAAATTTCCATGAAATAGGTGATACTAAGCTGTACACAGAGATCTAAATACTCACAAGCTTTGGATACATTTACAGTTCAGTTCACATGATGTAACTGATTTCTGGGAAATCAGAAATGCCTCCAAAGTACCTACGAAATGAAAGACACGTGTTCTAAACATCACCTAAGTATACCTGGAGATAACAATTCTCTACATTTTTAAACTTCATTCTTTCATTAAAAGATGTATATTAAACTATCTGAAAATGTATATTAAATTATCTGATTAAAACAGCTGTATAATTTGCTCCATTATAATAACCACTGAAGAAAAATTTCAGAGGTGATTCAGTTCTTTACTTTTTCAGATAAATTGTCCCAAACACTCACTATTTGATTTCTACCCAGAAAACATGGAAATGTTAATTTACACGATTAAAGTCTCAATCAAATTTATTTAAAAATTTTTTTAAAAAGAAATGAAGATACTTTAACTTAAAGAATAAATAGCTTCAAGAAACTATGCACATTTTTTAATTCCTTCTTATTTCACAGAAGTATGTACAAACTTAAAAGTCACAGACATTTAAGCAGCTTACCAAGATTTCTTTACTTAATTATATCCATGGTATTCCATGGGAAAAGGAAGTAATACAGGGATGGGAAAGGGGAGACCAGGTTCAGTTTATGTCTGTGCTGTTCACTGCCTCCGTGATCCCAGAAAAGGTGCTCTGCTATCCTTCTGTAAAATGGTGTCACAGCACTTCTTTCTGCCTTGAGGTATCATGAGATGCTCAGTAAAAACAGGCAACAAATTCATTGTGTTAGAGAAAAGATGAAGCAAGGCTAGCTCATAACAAGACTTCTTTTTTTCCCCCCAATCTGCTCTGTGAACTAAGTGATATCAACTCTTGAGGGGATACACAGAAACCATTCAAGCTCTTGAAAGTACACATTTTTCCCCAGGTCCTTAGTCTGTAAGCACATTAAAAACCATGTGCCTGAATGTTTCTGCAATACTTATAAAGACAAGCCATCCCAAAGCTTCTATAGAAAGTGGTAAATCTTCTTGGACAACTGTAGTGGTATTAGAGCAGTATTAGTCATTCTGATAGATTTGAAACCCACGTATTTATTTACATCATCATTTCAGCTCACCTGCAAGTTCTAAACCTTAAATCTCTGGTTACTATAGAGATCTGCAAACAGTGGGAGGTCTTGTGTTCCATATTAATACTTCTGGCACAGCAACAGAAGACACTATAATTGCCTTAGCAAAATTCCTTGATTTATGTGTCTACCTCAGAGAAGAATTTTCAATTATTTTTAAATATTTGCTGGTAGGCCTTTTAAAATAAATTTATAGACCTAATATTTTAAGTAGCTCAGAAGCTACAAACTGTAGAGTCTGTTCATCAGTGTTTTGTACATTACACTTCACTGGCACTACAATGTCTCCAATGGAAAGAAATTCTGATACTTTCATTGCCATGTGGATTTTAACAGAGTTTTGAGACCACAGAGGTACACTTCACCAGCTCTGTAAAGGGCCAACATGAACTGTTGCATTTTTAGTGGCCTATTAGATTGAAACAGAAATTACAAAACACATAGGTAGAAAAACCAAAAAAAGTGGTCCGGTCTCCTCAGGTGATCCTCATCAGACAAGTCACCGTGCTATGATTTCTTTCTATTTAATATATAAACTTTATATCTCCATGTTTAGAATAGTTAGGAAATGTTCTCTTCTCCACTTTCACTTTCCAAATGAGGAACGTTAAACATTTTCATTGCTTTACTGTACCTCACTACGTATATTTTCTTTTGTCAGGGTAAGCTGGAAGTAAATAATGTCAGTAGAACATAAGAAGGATCAACAAAAATTCATTCATGTAAGCTCACAAAATATGCCTTGGCTAAGAATTTGGCTGAATAGGGAAGTTTCAGCAATAATAGTTTTCCTCACAGCTGAGCAACTCCTGGTACAAGTGGAGATTTTTTAAATTATAGTTTAAAGTCCTTTCACGTAGCACACAATGAATTTAAAGAAGATAATTCTTTTTAAATCCTTGAATAAGCCTCAAAATTCGCAGTGGGCTGGGGAGAGGGAAAGGCTGCAGAAAGTTGCTTTTGAAAGCAAGATTAAAGATGTACCGTTGATGGTTTAAAAGAAATTATTAGTGTGTTTAAAAAGATCATAGAATCATAGAATCACCAGGTTGGAAGAGACCCACCAGATCATCGAGTCCAACCATTCCTATCAAACACTAAACCATGTCCCTCAGCACCTCGTCCACCCACACCTTAAACACCTCCAGGGAAGGTGAATCAACCACCTCCCTGGGCAGCCTGTGCCAGTGCCCAATGACCCTTTCTGTGAAAATTTTTTTCCTAATGTCCAGTCTAAACCTCCCCTGGTGGATCTTGAGGCCATTCCCTCTCGTCCTGTCCCCTGTCACTTGGGAGAAGAGCCCAGCTNTACAAGCCAGGATGCCATTGGCCTTCTTGGCCCCCTGGGCACACTGCTGGCTCATGTTCAGTTGGCTGTCAACCAACACTCCCAGGTCCTTCTCCTCCTGGCTTGTATTTGAAAGCTTATTTCTGGATACCTACAGGAAAATCATAATAGTTAATTTCTTAGAAAAGAATCATGATTTAGATGCGACAGCCCCAGGAGAAGTCCTTTTCCACCAGCTGACAGTATTAATGTACTGGGAACATGTTATTATTGCTTTCTGAAAAACAAGACCATAGATGATCTAGCATGCTACACCAAGCAAAGGGAGTCTCTCGAGGAAGTTGATACTTGTACTAAACTTAAAATACAAGACTTTTAAAATATTATGCAACTGATGCATGAAAAACCAATCAAAATTTCAAAAGTAACTAGGAGCATTAGCTAAATTATGAGGTAAGTCACTACAAAATCCAATCTGAAATATAATAATGCATTTGTAAAGAAAATCCAGAAATTGCCAAAAATTAACATTTTCAAGAGCAACTGAAAAGTTAAAACAGTCACAAAGTTCATTCAAAGTTTCTGGGATTTTCCAGCATGTCATACCATATCTAAATCATTTCAGATGAAAAGGATGACTGTGGAAAGCTATTCCGTTGCTACACACAAAACAAACCACTAAATAGCCTGCATGCCCTTTCCTGCAAGATCCCTCAAGCTTTATCATTAGAGTATCCTGCTAAAGCATTTGATTCTTCAAGACTCAACTGTACCTGAAATCTCAACAGAAACTTAAAACCATTCATGAATTAAATTGAGCAATGATTTTATTTAAATTCTAAAGGAAATTAAAAGCAACACAAGTGAAAAAGAGCAAAGCAGCCAATGTTAAGGGTAGTCACTTTCCTCTTAGAGCACTTCTAAGTAGTTCTATTCTACTAAAGGCATCTATTAAAAATTGAAGTGCAACACAGGGAACACTTCCAGAATAATTGTGTTACCTTTCTATAGCTGTAATCAGCTAAGAAACATTGACGATATTTAGCCAACCTCACCCAGAAATCAAGACAAAGTTCAAAATATAATGAGCAGCACTAAATTCTGAGTTGCATTTAGCACATCATTTGCTTGATAACAGTATTTGAGGGCAGTAATTAAAAATACACACAGAGGAGCGCCAGCCTGAATGTTGCACCCCCTGCATCCCTAAACCTATTTCTTTTGCTGCAAGGGAGCAACTCTGCATTGCACTGCAGGCAAGGAGCAGCCCTAGAACTGAGATAGCCATTAAAAAGGAGGATTACTTCAGTGCTGGGGAGCCCTCCAGTGGGACATGGTTATTATAGCGATTTCTCCACTGCCTCTGGCTTCAACTCACAGAGAAGTACATCGATGTTTGCTGTGCAGATTAATTCCCTGGGGAGCCAGTCTCATCTGGAACATAAAATACGTTGTTCCAAATCATACACAGAATCGTCCAGCACATCTAGAAAGCAGCATTGAGAAAAACTAAAGCCACCGATTTACTTTAAATCTGTGACCCTATCCATGAGGAGTACAAGCTCTTTAGTTAGACCACGTCTTTGCATTCATGAGGGGCAAGTTCAAGTTCCTGATCTACCATGGGGTTAGGAAAGTCATCGTGGGATCTGCCATGGGGTTAGGCCAGAATGCTTCCTCTCTGCTGAGTGGTGGAGATCCAGCTGTACAGGAGAGTTTTTCAAACAACTGTACTCAAGGCAGTTGAAGTCAGACTGCTTGAGTGTGAAACTATGCAAATATCACAGAAGTTTCAAAAAAATCAGGAGCCCTCCTCTTATTCAACTATGAGTCCTTGCCTTCTGAGTTACTCCTGCTGCCTATCTCAGTAATGGCCGTTAACTGTAATGACCCAGAAGAACATTGTAGAAGATAGAACTTTTATTTTAGAAGTGCCTGTGGATTAATGCCAACATTGATTAGCATTGATGAAAGTATGGATCGGGTGCTGTCACTTTCATGTCACGGCACTTTATGAAGCTTGAGTTGAAGTCGTAAGCCACAAGAGAGATCTCCCCAAGACATACCAAGGGACCGTATCAGTAGCCTGGCCCTACTAAGTAAATTAATACTTCTGGTTGCTCAGTCTTTTCCCACTCAATTCGATTTTGCTTCATACTGACTTTGGGAGGGGTGTCTAAAAATTCAACAACAAACTATTTCTTTGACCTAGAATTTGAGATTGTTCTTATTTAACATGTTTGGAAGCATGCTATTTTCATAAAATCGTCCATGTAGTAGCATCAAGACAGCTTTTTTTGTACTCCATTTCTTATGTAATTCCACAGATTTTGTTTTGATCTCCAAACTCTTGAGTCACTGCAGAATATAATCCTTCCACTAGTGTAAATAACACAACTTTCAGCCCTTATGCAGACATCCTCTTGACTTCAGTGTGAAGTACAATCTTGTTCAAGTGGCAACAGAAGTGAATCTTTGTTGTTGCAGTTCAAATTTCAGAGTTTATGAAGTGGAAAAGCAAATGAAATTATTCCTGAATGCTATATTTCTAAAATGCAAAAATTATCAAGTAACTAGGCCCGGGTCAATCATTTGCATTTTTCATAAAGCACTGAAATATATGGTTTTGTTTTCACTTTCATTTTCTTTCATTCAGCAAAAACTAGAGATGATTGTATTAAAATATTTCATTGTCTTAAATTTTATAAAGGTTGAAACAAGCTGTTCAGTGTTTAAATGTTCACAATATATTTTTTTAAAAGCATAATCAGTAGAGTTACAGAGGAAGATAAAGCTAGTTTTTCAAGCACAATCTAACTCATGCAAAATCAATGGCTGCATCATCTTTTGTTTTAATACCATGGGTAGAGATCAAGGAAGGGAAATAAGGCATGGACTGGTTTGGTACTTTAAGGACCAACCTGGTATTTCAATATCTTTCCTTCCAAAATTCAGCAGCAGATGGTGAAATCATGTTTTGTCATGCTCCTGAATGCTATTTTGGCTTTAACGTTGTGAGGTCTGTACACAGAGATGTCCTGCCCCTATAAAATGTAATTTTTAGAGGATATAGTTCACCACAGACTTAAGATTCAGACTCTCTGCTTGTTGCAAACATCTGAAAAAATCCACACTGAAATATTTCTTGCAATGATTAGAGAAAACACAGGCCTAATTCAGGTAGGTATTTAATTTTTATAAACTATTTATATGAAAGAAATCATTAAAGTATGAACTTGCTTTGAAAAAGTATTTCTACAAGCTAATTGTTTTTTCCAAAAACCACTACTCTTTTCTCATACTTCATATAACTGAGATTTAAATTTTAATGGAAGTCTGCAAAATCATTTTTAAAATGCTTTTCAGGCAGCAAAGAGAAAAAAAAATTGCTTTTTCCTTTTAAAAAATCATGTTTTTAACATAATAAAATATGCCACAAAAATCCCCACAATGCTGAGTTGAACACAGAGGACAAACACAAAGCTCAGGAAATCTGATCAGGACCATTAAAAGGAGCTAATTCACTTGCATACTGACCGGTTACATCATATGTTGTCTTATACTTCATCAAGTTATTAATATTAAAACAGAGTTCTGTTAGTAGGAGCATTTTGGAGATGTTGCCTCTTTCACTGCATAAACTGCTCCCTGAAAGTGCTTTAAGGCAGATGAGATGATTTCTAGTCTTGAATATGCCACACTTCCAGCTTTTATTTGCTGTACACAGTACTACAATATATGCTACAGTGATTCTGCTAATAATTTAATTCTAGATCAGGGTCAGGCAGGAGCAGGAGAGTGGCTGCAGGGAATCGAGTTCTGGGAGTGCATGAGGCCACAATTAGGGTATAACTCATGTGGAAAGAGCTCGGAGTTGATCTGTACTTATTTTACTCATGACCTGCTCTGACCCTCCCACAGAATAATTTGGACAAAAAGTTCACTTGGAGTCCTATCACTTCAAAATCAGTAGCAAACCAAGAAAGAAATACATAACCTGAGGGACTGTCAGCTGGTTAAACTGTTTCTGCTCTCCTCGCTTAAGTGGAGTGATGTTAAATTACACCAGCTGAGAATCTGCCATGATGTGTTTAAAAGTCCTTTAAAAAGCATATCAAGCTCACCTAGAAATTTTCCCCAGACCCTTGAAGTCAGACACCTACCTACTTCTGAATATCTCTTCGAATCACAATGGGAATAATACAGTTTCTCTTCCCGGAAAGAGATTGTTTCTTCCTAGTTTACAAAGGTTTCAAAGTCATGATTTCATCTACTGTGATATCTCATAAATAAATATAACAACACAATCAGTGCTGTTGCCAGCTATTCTATAGAAAGATATCATTCTTACTAACAATATGTGAATGTGCTTAATTAAGGATTAGAAAGCAGATGAAAGCCCAAGTTCATGGCAAGTTTTCAACCCAGTGAACACACACACATTTGCATCCTGAGGGACAAATAAACTAATCAAAAGATAGCAAGCCACACACCAAGAAAAACTACTATAGGACAAATAGTGACATGCAAAACCAGCTTAAAAACAGTAAGAAGTCATTCTACTAGTACATCCATTGAAAACATGTTTTCCTACTGAAGGACAAGGAGGCAAGAAAAAAGAGAGAATAACAAAAAAATTATCAGCTTAGAAACTTATTTAAGCTCAGTCTCAGTAAGAGTAACAAAAAGAATTCTCTCCATGCTATAAAAATACCTTTGAAGTCACTTGAAATTTTTGGGAAAAAATGGGAAATTATCTTAGGCTTAGAGATAATGACTGATTTAGGTAAATGAATGTACCAAAAACCTTTCTGCAAAACAAAATACAATTTTGCACCTTGTGTCCCCTGTACTGAATGGCATTTTACTGCTTAAAGAATATCTCCCATTAAAAAATTATCAAAGGCAGAAAAAAAGTTTCACGCACACTGAAACTTCTTCAAACTGCAAAAGATTCTGGAGAGGGGCAAGGAATGTCACACACTGTTCCATACCCTCTTGTAATTCCTCAGGATATGGATTAGAAGGACCTCTTGAATCAAGGCCAGCATCTCCTAATGGAATCAATGAGGCTATTTCACCTTTAGTAAATGCTCTAAAAGCTTGTGACTTACTGAAGGTTAGTAACATGTTTCTAGTTCCTAAACTGACTTTACCCATGGAAAAAGGAACACTTCTTGCTCCTCTTCTACCATTGTCCTTTAGCTCCTGTTCCCTAGCACTTGCCTAGATGTGCTCTCACTATAAAGACCAGGTCTTCTCTTGCTAGACTAAACAAGCCTGTTTCAGTTCACTTGTTCTGGAAAGACTGGCTCTCCATTGCTTGATCATCCTAGTAGCACTTTCCTGCAGTTTTTTCATTTTTAAATAATTTCAAATCAAGGAAGTTACATGAGAATAAATCTGTAGCAGAAAGAAATAGGACAAAATTTGTGGGATAAACATAATGGAACCTGTGTACCCTAGACAATATTTGTTGTTTATTGGGGGGGAAGAAAACAGTGAGTTAATAACTTGGCCTCTATAGTCTCACAACTTCCCTTTGTTTCCTCTCAAACTGCTTTATTATTAATTGCAAAGAGCAAATCAAAATAAAATTGGAATGCAGAGACTCGGCTATGCCAAGTAAAACCTCTCTGTAACCTCAAGGACATTTTGCCATTAGCAAATGCTTTGCAGAAAACTAAAAATAAATTGATGGACTCAGCTTACAAGATTTTCTTTCTACAGTTTCTCCACACTGCCAAACCACAAAAACTACACAAGGGCAGAGCCTAAGGTGCTCTATTTCCTCTTCCCAAAGGTTATAATTGCTTATACTTTAGCTTATGCCTCAAGAATTTACAGTGTAGAGTGATAAATCAATTATTGCACTATTTCTGCCTAGCTTCTTCATTTTTCATATTGAGATTTAAATGAAATGTGTACCAATACATGGAATTTTATATTTCATTTGGCTGATCTCTGAAGCCTTATAATTTTATATGTGGAACCACATATGTGAAATAGCCTCAAATGCCACAGTCAAAGACTCAAGTCTCCTTATTTTTCTTGTCTTTTAGGATACCGAACTAAATTTTGCAGAAAATGCCAGAATGACCTGATCAGCTCTGTTGCTAACTTGGGTTCCACTGACGTTACTTTGCACATTAGTGGCGATGACTAAGGAGAAAGGGACCACTTATACCAACTTAGAGAGCCTTACTATGCAACAGGTTGCTGCCCTAGACTTAGAAAAACGTTGAACATTTTTTTCAGGTAAAGTCATTTGCTGACTGAAATAGGGGCAGTACAGCCTGAGAAGGACAGCCCACAGTCTGCATAAGCATCTTGCTTATTTCTTGGTGAGTATTTCAGAATTACATACTTAGGTTGGAAAGGGACCTCAGGAAGTCATCTGGTCTAACCACACAAAAGGAGAAGTTCTGACGTTAGATAAGGTAGCTCAGGGCCGTACCCAGTTACGTTTAGAGTATTTTCAAGCATCTTCCACAACTTTTTGAGGTAACCAGTTTCAGTATCTGATTGTCTTTACTAACATTTCTTTGTCTAAGGTCTAATTAGGATTTCCCCTGGGGAAGCTTGCATCCATTGCCCTAATCCTTTACTAGTGTACTACTTAAAAGTGACTGCCTCTGTCTTCTCTAAAGAAGGAAAAAAAACTCCTCCCTTAGGTAGTTGAAAAAATCATTTTATGCACAGGAAACAGATGGGGAGAAAGGTAAATATCGCTATTTTGACAGTGATAATACTTCAGAATATTAAAATATTTTGTTATTCAAGAACCAAAAAAACCCACCAGCTTTAACCTATGAATAAAAGGATGTGTTGGTGATTGATAAGTTAACATCAGGTTAATTAACCTTTTCAGGAATGGGAAAATATTTTATTGAGATAGGAAGCCCCATACAAACGTGTTTTATAAATGGGTTTTCTGCTCTAGTCTTGCTACCTTGCTCTCGGTCAACTCCAAAATGGTATTTCCGGCAATTGAGAAGATGAAAACCATGAAAAATATTTAAATGATTCAATGAACATTGGCATGTACATTATTGAGATAAAAGTCATGCTCTTCTTTCAGGCAAGCCTTAATAAATTGCAATTTTTTTCTCCTGAAAGAGCAGTGATTGAATATTGATTTAGAAATGGTAAAGAGATGTGATTAAAAACCGAAGTACAACAAATTACAGTGATACGGAATGGCACTGATGATGAAATGTAACCAACCTGTATACACTGCTCAGCATAGGAAGAAAAGAAGTTGCACAGCTCTTTGTCTCAGAGGAAGCAAAGTTCAGGTAGAAAAGTCATAATGCATTGTAGAACAGGCAAAATGCGTTCCTGGAGTGAGCTACCTGGGCTCTCTCTCAATCTCAAGATGGATTTTATTAAGCCCTCAGGCTCATTCTTTAAAATATGCCTTCATTTTTCTTTTGCCCAAATGATGCTGAAAAAACTTATTTTTAAGTCTTTTCAGAACATGCATTATTCTAGAGCTTCTATTGAATAAAGTAATGAGATTCGGTGTGTGTTTTGTGGATGTCTTGGATATCACCTCTATGTCTGTATTTACTGATGGTTGGTTAAATGTACAGAGATTGTTAACTGGAATGACCTTTGAATTATGATGGTAATGTAGTTTTAATGAAATAGGTATGTTGAGCTGAAGTGACATATGCAGATTTAAAAAAATTAACTTCATTTTCACATCTGATTTCAGCTGACCTCAGGGTACCTCAGCATTTCAGTAGATTTTTTTTTTCTGCCGTATTATCCCCATCCCAAACCTAGCCTTGATCTTAAAACAACATCCTAGAGCTAATTTTGCCTTACCAGAATATGATGCCATCTTAACCTTGAAAAGCTTACAGAATCCACCAATAAATCTCTTCGGATCTAAAACTTAATCCCATTTCTGACCGCTAAACTGTTATACTGGCTCCTACCCATCCCAGGTCTAGTCAGAGGTCATGGACCCTGAATCCAAGCATTCTGAGTAGACCAAACTTCCAGACCACCGTGTTCCCACCATGTTTCTACTTTTCACATAACAACTACATATCTCCCTTCCTTCACACAGGAAACTCACACCTTCCTCTATTAAAAAAAAAATAATAATAAAAAAAAGGTGACATAGAAATCTACCTTTTCTAGAATCTGAAAATTGTGTGGACATGTAAACATATACAAAGGATAATCCTAAATTGCTGTGGAGAAAAGAGGTCCAGAGACTGATCCACAGCTATGAAATCAAACAGCACTGTCCCAGACCTACATACTACACAGTGCTTGTGGAATCATAGAACAATAGAATCATAGAATAACCAGGTTGGAAGAAACCCATCGGATCATCATAGTACACCAATAATCTCTATCTTTCTTGCACCCATCCCTCCTCTTATTCTTGCTGCCACAAAACCTCATTCTGTCACTTGCTAGGTCTCCTCCTAGATACTCTTCCTTCTGTATTCTATAGGTTTTCTGTTCACAATCCAGTGCTGGTTTTCAAATAGTTTCCCTTAACCTGCCCTAATCAGAGTTGAACTACTGAGCTTTAAAGGTTTCACAAATCCTCTTGATTCTTTTCTTCTTGATCCTTCCTTGTTTACTTCACTTGCCCCATCATTTGTCCTTCAGTGTAGCCAGAAAAGTCTCGCCATGAATGAGTTTAGGTGAAACTTGTATTTAAAGAAAAGTGCAACTTAAAAGAGTTTGAAGATAAAGTCCTGCTCCTGTTTATTGCATGGAGGAAATATATCGAGGGAAAACCGTGTTATGAGTAATGTGAAGAGTTTTGCACTGGGACTACTGATGCAGAAACATACAGGAGATCCTTCCTTTGAGTCACAAGGTTCAGAAAGGACCCCCTTGCTTTCCGAACTCCCTTTTCAGAGAGGAGTCTAGGTGCAGCTGGATCCAATCCTAGTCCCAGACTTGGCTGATGGTTTATGACTAAGAGATACAGAGGATAAGGGCAAAGGATGAGGAAGGATTACATGTATTGCTAGGTCAAGGATTATTTGTGCATGCTAGATTCTCTATATCAATTAGTTAAGATCTCAAAGTGTCATTTTGCTTCTCCACCATACTCACTTTCCATCTGGGCATTCTGCCGACTGCAGCCACTGGTATCTGCCAACTGCTGCCAGGTGTCAGTTCACTCTGAAATTCAGATTTGAGGATTTGCAAAGACGACTCAGGCATCAGAGTTCATAAAACAAATAATTTGTTGGAAGGATACAGGAGCATGCTCAGCTTCTCAGAGAGGGGACAAAAATGACGAAGAAATCCCTGGACAATTATTTGAGCTAGCAGACTGTACACACTGGGAAAGTATTTAACTGGAAATTCCCAGCTTGTAGCCTAGTGCTTCAGAGCAAGTCTTGCTACTCATGCTAAGAAGAGCTAAGCAAACAGAATACTAAATCGCATGCTGTCGTGATGACTTGCAGATGATTCTGGGGTAGGACTATCCAGATCTTGAGGCAGAAGAGTCAGGAAAACTAGCTTTAATACTGACTGTTTGCTTATAATGTCCACAGAAGTATTATAAGGGTCAGAGCTGGTAAAGAGTAATGATTTTTGGTTATTTTTGAGGTAGACCACATTTTCTGGACTATGCCTTTTTGCTCGATCCTTAAGCAGAAATTCAGTAACGGTTTGGGATAGGAGGAAGTGGGGATCTGTTATTTCTTTATGGGGTATACACACATCAGAGAATAGCGAAGACCTGAATGGCATATTCATAGTTGTCACCTAAATCCTAACCAGGAAAATATGACCCTGTTAGTCTGCGAGGTTAGCCTATTATAAACATGGAATGGAAGAATTAAATTTCATAGTAAATCATTCTCAGCACACAGATCTAAGATGACTTACAGCACCAACAGGGACAACTAACTCTGGGACAGATCAGTCAGTCTGATCATAGTAGTTGTAAACAAGGATAACTCAGAAAGAAGGTAACATAAATGTGTTATGCTAGGTTCTTCAGAGAACTGCAGAATTAGGATATAAAGATTTGAAAATTAGGATACTCATTTTATGGTCAGGATTGTGGCTAGGATTTGTGTTTGGACCAGCAGGATGAAAGCTGAACTCTCTGTACATCATTAACATGGGTCAGGGAGCATTCAGGAGTCTGTATAATTAGAGAGGTGTTCTAACCAGAAATCTAGCTAGAATTAAGTAAAACTGGGATTAGGAACTGGTGAGAGTAAAAAAAGTCAAGTCCACCAAGACTAACATGGCTAGGGTGCAAGAACATGCTGGCAGAAACAAGGCTATGGTTATTGATGTCCTAAACTTTGGTTAGAAGGTATTTGGTTCGATGGCTCCTCACCTTAAGGATGTTGAAGCTCTGAAGTGTGTCCAGAGAAGAGCAACAAAGCTGGTGAAGGGGCTGGAGAACAAGTCTTACGAGGAATGGCTGAGAGAGCTGGGGTTGTTCAGCCTGGAGAAGAGGAGGCTGAGAGGAGACCTTATTGCTCTCTACAACTACCTGGAGGGAGGTTGTGGAGTGGAGGAAGCTGGCCTCTTCTCCCAAGTGACAGGGGACAGGACAAAAGGGAATGGCCTCAAGCTCCACCAGGGGAGGTTCAGGCTCGACATAAGGAAAAAATTCTTCACTGAAAGGATCATTAGGCAATGGAACAGGGTGCCCAGGGAGGGGGTTGACTCACCTTCCCTGGAGGTGTTTAAGGTGTGGGTGGATGAGGTGCTGAGGGGCATGGTTTAGTGTTTGATAGGAATGGTTGGATTCAATGATCTGGTGGATCTCTTCCAACCTGGTGATTCTATGATTCTGTGCTTCTATAATGTATCATCACTCTAGGGATTCAGCTGAAAGAAGATGAGGAGCAGAGACCAAACAGCTAGGGGTTTCACTGAACTGTGCAGACCCTGAAGCTGAAAGTTGCTGCCAGCGAGGGAGAACGACCAAGACAGCTCCTGATGGAGAAGAGGCACAATAAACTATAACGTTTACTGTATAACCTTCAAGATATTTAGAGGTCTGTGGAAGACCTTGGCAAATTCCACAGGGGTCAGAATGACAGTATGTTGCTAGGCTGTTTCAAATCTAATTTAGACACATTCTAATTTCCAGCCTACATGTATTTATAACTGATTTATAGTAACTTGTTCTTGCATCCTATTAATGAGCCAATGATCTAGGAATCACTATGCCCATGTTCAAATTATTTTGCAATTACAATCAGCTTCTCACATTAATAACCCTGTCAAACTCTTCAAAACAGACAGAGGGCCTGCACGGGTCTTACAATCTGGGAAGGTTATTTTGCAGCTGAGCCCTGCACAAGAATACCAGTCACTGGTTGCTGTTAAAGGCTGTGGGCATGAACAACCCATATCCAGCAGCAGACTTTGTGCCTTGCTTTCTCTGACTGCCCTCATCCAAAGCAAGAATACGAAAGGATCTAACTTTGTAGATCTGGGCAAAGCATACTGAAACGTCCGTCATTTCAGATCAACAGCAAAAAGAAAAGATACACAGTTACTGAATCTGAGTCTTCACCTAGCCCAGAAGCCAACACCTAAGACATCATTCAGCTAAGTTGTCCTTTCTTAAAACAAACAAAAAGAAATTTAGGTAATTTTTTTAAATCTTCTTTACTTTTAAATTCAAACAAAAGCAGAAAGAAAAATTGGGGTGAGGACCTCCAATCAAGAACAGCTTCTGAGACAGTTCATAGAGAATGAACTCCTTCCTGAAAAATGGAATATAGAATAAAGTCCAGAACAGCCGGAAGATTAATACAGGACTCTTTAATCAAACATGAGAGATTGAACTTGAATATGTACATAAGACTGAATTTTTGCTTTCCTAAATGGACAATTGAAACCTGTAAAATAACTATTTACTCATCTATATTCTCCCCACTATCTATTATCAATTTTGCCGATTTATGTTTTGTTCCTCAGGAGGAAGTTTTTCACAGAAAGGGTCATTGGGCATTGGAACAGGCTGCCCAGGGATGTGATTGATTCACCTTCCCTGGAGGTGTTTAAGGAATGGGTAGATGAGGTCCCGAGGGACGTGGTTTAGTGTTTGATAGGAATGGTTGGACTCGATGATCCTGTGGGTCTCTTCCAACGTGGTGATTCTATGATTCTACATTATCCAGCAATTCCAGATAGTTTCCTGGATTACTGAAGGGTCATGTACCCTCTTATATATTTTTGAGGTTTCTTTCCATCCTCTCAAACAGAATTGGAGCATATGTATCCTCTTCTACACTTTGAAAAGCAACACTCCTTAATAGGAGGTATCTTCAGGGTATTTAAAGTTATAGTGCAAGATAGAAGCAGGATATACACCTTTGCAGATCAGTAGTTTTCCTGATGGTATTGATTAAAAACTGACAAAAGTAATTATATACCTCTCAGCCTGCCTCCGGGCATTATCTACTGGGCTTTACAGCTACAAATTGTTGCTCCTTCAGAGCCCAAAAACTAAGCTATTCCTGAATAAACACCTGCCTAGAGTTCACCAACTGTAGAGCCTAAATTCCTCCTGCTACACTAGCCACCTCACCTTGCAGGTTCTTCTCAGAGAGTCAACCACTCCTCGCCTCATTTCTGAGGTAGGAACAAAAGTATGGCCAAATTATAGCAGGGACAGATTCTAAACTTCTGGCTCCAAAAGATAAAAAGCAAATAATATGCCAAAGATAAAACAAATGCAAATAATGCCAAAGATAAAGTAAATAATGAATTCTTCTGCCAATGAATCTTGCTCTTCTTGGTGAGAAAACAAGACTGAACATATTTTGAACAGTCATTCAGGAAAGCACAGGCTGAATTTCTTCCAATTCTGCTGCCATGTGTAGGACCATCATCAAGTTGCAACAATCCCATTTCCAGACTCCCCTTGTGAGTCTAGGGTCACTTGTTTTACTGCTTCTTGAGAGAAAACTTATTTCTTTTTCAGTCATAGGGTTCAGAAACCCTCAGTCTCTTTAGCCACTCCTGTAGAGCTAAAATCTGAGACACTATATCTGCTGATTAATCAACTCCAACCTTCACGAAGGCTTCTTATCTTAATTTAAACCAAACTTATGTAGTTATATAGTCTTAAGCATCTCATGTTTCTCATTTGTTAATGATATATCCCCAGATGGATAATCCATTCCAGGGCTAGTTATAGATATCACAGCAGGAAGATTTTAAATTATCCACTGCCGTGAATGCTCCTTCATCTATTGCAGGTTCCTATGTCCTTGCACACACTTAAGGTCTGTCTTTCCCAGGAGTTGTTAGACGGAACAAGACCTGCTGCTATAATTGTTATATAGGTCAAGAGCTGCTACTATTCTGGTCACCAGACACACATTCACTACTCTCCAGCCATTTTGATTTCACTTTACTCTGCATAAACCAGTTTTATTTCCTCTTAACCACTTCACTAAAAAAAGTTCCAGGACACTGGGTTTTTCCATTAGAACATAAAGAAAGGGGGGAAGAAAAAAAAAAGAGGAAAGGGGGGTGGAAAAAGCATCTCTACCAACTTAATCTTAAGAGAAAATAATAGTACTTTGGCAAAATCACAGAATGACACAAAGGTTGATGTTGGAAGTGACCTCTGGAGGTCATCTGGTCCACCACCCCTACTCAAGCAAGTTGCTCAGGACCATGTCCAGGCAGCTTTTGAATATCTTCAAGGATGGAGACACCACAACTTCCTTAGACAACCTATGCCAGTGATTTATCAGTCATCCTCACAAGAAAAAAAAAAGGGAGTACCAGGGAGCTGAGCACTCCAAGTGTGGACCTATCAGGTTTATACACAGAGGAAGTATTATCTCCCTTCACCTGACAATGGTTTGCCTAATGCAGCTCAGAATATCATCAGCTTTCTCTGCACCAAGCACACACTGTTCTTCTTCAAATGACATAACAAGGCACTTTTCTATTGACAGACACTTTTATTTCAAGGATTATTTTATCTAAAGCTTTCCGTTGAGAATTCTGGAACTCGTAAATCGAAAATTAGTTCCTCTGGGCTGATTGCCATCAATTGTACCTATTTATGCTAGTCAACAGAGCCATCCACCTTTCCAAGACTTTAAAGGTTCATACACTCTATTCCATTATCCTAATTCCTTTCTGTCACACTTGTGAAGAACACACCTATAACAATCTGCTCTCCAGCATCACCTCATTCCTACTTAAGGTCTGCCTGCTCTGGGCAATTCAACAAGGAAGTGCCTAAGCAGTTCCACTCATTACCATCTGCCCTTATCTCTCAATTAGAATTTTTAACCTTGACAAATTAGAAAATAAATAACTAGAAGACAGCTCTAAGTGCTAGTGTACATCCAAAGTACCTCCCTTCCTCCCTCATTGAGAAAAAAAACCTGACTCAACAAAAACAACTCCAAACCACAAAGCTTCTAGCTTGCACCCAATCTACTGTTTCACAGATGTGCTCAGTGAAGCTGAAGGTCAGACACAAAGCTGCAAGGGTTAAACAGTAAGGTTTTGCTCAATCATGCCTAAGGGCATTCTTAGGCAGTAGATGTTAGTAATAAAAAGAGTAGATGGGCTTGATCATGATCAATATCAAATGCTCCTGTATCAACTGGACATGCTCTGAGGTAGTTCTGGAGTGGTAATATCGTTGATGGACCTGGAATGGGAATACATGATCATGCAATTCTCCTGCCAAGCAATGATACTACAGCCTTCTTTTGTGGACAACTGCCAGCACTTAGAGAGAGCTGTAAAGATCTAGTTATCTCTTGATTCTGATCCAGAAAGAACTTCCAGAAAGAATTTCCAAGATAATGTCTCTCTGAAGCTTCCCTTTTGTTCCCAGGGCAGCCATATGCCACTCTCCTTACTCAACAATGGACCGGCTTTTACTCTCTGCTCCTACTGCCCCAAGCAGACCTTGCAAGTCAAAAGCCCTTTTTTTTTTTTTTTTTGTTAGCACAGGTGAATCTGACAAGACTGCACAAGAATAAATGTATGATATTAACAGGGATGGAGTTTGCACATAGCAGAAGGAGGGGAGGGGGTGAGAGCAAAACAACACACTACTGAAATCCCAGTAGTTTCAAGCTAGTACAGATACATGTACAAAATACAAAATGACTGCAGTATTTTCATTATTTGATTTTCCTTGCTGTATCTACTACAGCAGCAGCTTTGCTGCAAGGTGTGTGGTCTAGTCGTTTCTGCAATTGCCTCTGTAAGGAAGAGACAACGTGTGCAAGGAGCTACTTTGGAGATATGATACGGAGCAACTGAGCCAATAATGTGTAGGAGTACAACTAGCTTAAAAAGAACACCTTTCTTCAGGTCCTCTCCTGTTCTCAAGAAGAGAACACAGAACTAACTAAGCATTAGTTGCAATAAGCATAGTGCTGCCTGGGGCAAAGGAAAGGAAATCATGTTAAGTCTGTGGTAAGTTAAGCAGCAATGTAATCAAAATGGCACGTGGGTCATGTTGATTTTCTGTTCTAACTGAAGAACTCTATATACTGCATTCCCCAGACTAACAAGTATTGTCATGTGAAGATTTTATATACCCACTGGGTTTCCTTGCCTCAAAGACATCTGTGTTTCTGAACTGAAACCAGATTTTCTGGACTGGTGTGCAAGAACCCAGGTAAGAAGAAGAGGAGTTGAAACAGCCGCAACTCATGGCAGCAGAGCTGCTACAGCTGCTTTGCAAAGCAGAAGACTATGCCTAGAGTTGAAAAGAGTACAGTGCTAGAGGCATTAATTAAATGTCTGGAAAGTCATAGCAATTTGGGGTAGTCATATTAATACAATCAACTTAGCAAGTTTCCTCTTAGGAATACTCAAACCCATCTGCACAACTTGCTTCTAGTTCTAAAATATATTGAATTCTCTTCCTTTGAATGCAGACAAATAAGGCAAATTAAATAGAAGGTAAGATTTTCCTCACAATAGAAAAAAAAATTGGACAGAGAAAATATTTTTAGATGAAAACAAGAGAGACAACGGGAAAAGCAATCCTTTACTGTTGAACTTCACTCTTTTATAAACCAATACAAACATAGACTAATAGATTCCTTGTGCAATAAAAATGGAAATAGGACGGATATATTTCCTCTTTGCAACCCACTTAACCAGAAACTTCTGCACTGTTCTGCAAGAAGTACCTTCTCTCTGGGGACAGAAAGAGAAAGAATGTAGAGAAAGGCAAAATTTTTGTAACAGAAAACCATTAAATTATCCTACCTATATAATAAGGTTTCCTGAACTAATAATACCAAAGAAAGAGAATCATACTCTCAGAGTAAGAGCTACTACTCTATTACTAGGACAGATAATGATCTTAAAATATCGGATTGATAAAGCAACTGGTAGTTACTTTGGACTACACTTCCTTTACATCACTTCACAAATAGAATCAGTGTTTAAATTAAAAAAAATAAAAGCAACCAAGTTCTACAAAAAAGCATAATGACCACTCAAACCAGGACCCTAAAGCAACATCATACACCTCAGCTGGACATAAAGACATTCCATCACAAGTAATTAATCACCTTTATGTCCATTATTCCCTGTACCTGCAGTCTGACCCTCCACAGCAAGGTACCTCACTTTTAAAGTTGAAACCATGCTAGAAAGTCGATTAGCTGCCAGTGCTTCATTTTGGCATTTAGTTTAACAACAGGCCCAGTGACATGAACACAGGGAGTGCAGAGCTCTGTAGCCTCACAAATCCAACTCACCTTTGCAAACAAACTTCAATTTGCTTGCTAAATGCAGGTCTGTTAAGCAATAGCAATCTGCTTATTAACAACAGCAAAGGATACATAATTTCTGTGAAAATAAAAAATTGAAACCAAAACCAATTAAAAAAAGATCACTGCTGTATTTAAGTGATGCAGTGGGCACCACGGCTGTATTTGGATAAATCGTAAAGATAGGCTGCAAGGATTGGGAGGAGCTTTCTAATACAGCAACAGGCACAAAACTATTAAGGCCACAATTTGAATTGTGAGCATCACTTGTTAAAATACAGAGCAGTGCAATTTTAGTGAGCATAGATAGAGGTGTATAATATTGGATGTTTTAATGAAGACAAATACAACTGAAAATAGCAATAAATCTACTTGTGTTTTTTCATGGTTTTGTACCACCCATTTCAAAGAATTTTATTGCTAGAAGTCAGATGCTTTAATAGAAAACCAACAGAGAAACATGGAAGGTAAAAAAAGGAAACAGCAGTTGTCAGAATTTCCTCTCCATCGTCACAAGTAGCATTTTCTTCAAATGATCCCTAATGAAGAAGTTGTATTCTTAAACTTCTGCACAATCTGAAAACCTTTTTCCATTCAGAACTCCTGGGATTCAGTTTGAAAGACTGCCAGCATATTTCTCAAAAGTAATTAACGGAGAATCACAAAACTCTGTCAAGAGGGGCTAAAAATCCAAGTAATCAACATAAGTACTTTGAAGAACACAGACAAGAAACAGAAGCTTAGGTGTTCTTAACGTATCACTGAAGCATTAAGATCCAGTTTTTACTGACTCCAGAAAGTTCATTAATTCCCCCTCCCTTACTGATGCAAAAGCGAAGCATACTGTGTTGAGGAGTCTGTGGTAAAAACTATGTATTTACCTGAGTATAAGTGCTTTCTGCCCAAATAAACGTGATTACTGCTTTCTTTTACTCCTGCAAATGCAGACTGCTGTAAGCTCTCACATCAATATCATTTTAGCTGTGTAAAGACAGAGTCATTTACTCATCTGTCGTGCTGCGTCTTAATCGCTGTCTGCCTTGAGAGCCCTGATCCTTGCCACTCTCCCTCTGGCCTGGAAGAACCAATGGACCACACTGCCTTGAAACTTTTGATTTTACCCTGAGAGACTTGTCAGCCTACAGACGTCCTTCTTTGACTGTGCAGGATGGAGAAAGCCCGAACACTAGTCATGTTGGGAGTGGGCCCTGACAAGTTGTCAATGGCAAAGGGATTTTTCACATTACCCGTAGATTTGATGGTATCATTATGTAGCATTTGAGTGCTCTACAACAAGGAATTTTAGGTCTGGATCCCTCAAAGAGATCCCTCGAAGGGATCCAGAACACAAAGGTAAGGAGGAGCCACAAAACACAATGCAGGAAATCATTTTGGTTTGGTTTAGGTTTTGAGGGGGCTGCTTGTTTGTTACAGGGGAAAAAAGTTATCTACTTATTTCTATCATAGAAAGGTGAGCATTGAGCTAAAGTAGCCCAACATACAGATTTCATGAGCTGGCTATTATTCAAGTTGACCTCTCCTAAACTGAAGATTACAAAAGCCATTAACGTATCCTTTCAGAATCAAGCCCTATTTTTTACTATACAAATAAGAAAATATCTAATTACTTTTTCTGTATCTTGGACAAACCTAAATCTCTGCTACTTCTAACAGATTTTTAAGCCTGGATTCCTCTAAAATAACTGAGAAAAATGCAAAAAGTTGGAAAGGCAATATACAGAAATGGCACAGCAAATTAAGAATATGCAAAGCACAGATACGTGACATTTCAGGTCTAGCTGCTCTGTATTTACAATTAATTGTTATAAAAAAAAGTAACAGCTGTTTTTGCAATGTCATTAGAAAATGAGTGAAATACGACCACCATTTACTCCAATTTGTTGCAAAGTTTTAACCTATTTGCAATGGAAAATCATAACTATTATCAGGTAAAATGCTTATTGATTGCAATAGGTTCTGCTGACTGCAGGATTGTTTGCCTGTGTGTAAGAATTTATAAAAAGTCATACTAGGTTAGTACAAACCACAATATGAAACACAGTGTTGGTGGGGCAAGACACATAAGGACGACAGCTATTCTTAGACTGCTGTTACCAACAAAAAGATGCAGGGTCATGCGTGGGCAGAATTGTCACTAGAACAAGGTTGTATGGATTGCTTAGTTTACACAGTAAGGAGGAAGAGTTTATGATTTTCCTTCAGCCACCATATCACAGTATAGCACAGATACTTATCTTTCCATGAGGCAGAAACAGTCATACCCACCCTCTGGGGTAGGGTCTCTTATAACACTTCCTGAAGCTGGTGAGCCAGCCCATTTCAAATACTACCCAACAAGGTCTCCAAAGCAGGTTCTTACACTGCCAGTATGACAGAGCATAATCATAGAATCATAGAATAAGCAGGTTGGAAGAGATCCACCAGATTGAGTCCAACCATTCCTATCAAACACTAAACCATGCCCCTCAGCACCTCATCCACCCGTGCCTTAAACAATTCCAGGGAAGGTGAATCAACCACCTCCCTGGGCAGCCTGTTCCAGAACTCAATGACCCTTTCTTTGAAATTTTTTTTCCTAATGTTCAGCCTAAACCCCCTCTGGCGGAGCTTGGGGAGCACATGGGCATGAATAAAAATCATTCTGCTTTGACTATACCAATAATCATAGTGTTTATACTACTGTAATCCGTTTCCATAAGGCAAAGGGAATGACCCCTTAATCATCATAAATCTTTGCAACAGAAGGATTTCTACCGGTAGAACTGACTCAGGAAGGAAAAAGTTCTAGTTATTATGCAGAGAACACATTTCAATTTATTGTAGGCCCAGGTTTATCTAGGCTAAGATATTTATAATGAACTATAAGTATCTTTCTTTAAAAAAAAAAAGGTAAGCACTGCTAGGCTCGGAGTCAAGCACTTCTCTAACAGTGTAAATACTAAATGACAGGCCTTAGGCGAATGAACAATGATCTTATCAACCACGCTCAATGAACAATAGCATTATAATTTGATCTTGTTTATTACACATTACTTGGCATTAGATAAATTGGAAGTACTTTTTGAATTTGTAAAGCGCTGCTGAGGTCTTTCCTCTGTAGCTCCTTCAATTAATCACATATAGATGTTGACTTTCATATAGTGTTTTGAATTATTTATCTTCACAGCAGATCATAGCTCATAATAAATGAACTCACAGTATAAATCTCCATGCAAAGTAAAGTTCTAAATATGCTAAAAACTTTAACATTTGGTACATTCAAACAAGCGGCTGGAGGAACTGGACCAAAAAAGGCTCAATAAATGTAGACTCTTAAAATTTATTCTCACATAAATCCTCAGGTGATGCTTTAATTTTGCAATCCACAGGCAAATACAGAGAAAAAGATATAATTAAAATGATGTGGTAATCTAATAGATAATAAAATAGCTTGATTTTCAGATTCCTCTTGCAACCAGGCATAGTCTATTCCATGTTTTATGAGATAAACAGATATATGTTACAGCTCCTGCTAGTAACTGCTAGGAATAAAACATACTCATTGAGAGCAAATCCTGGAGGAAAAGAGCATTTATTTTTCATTAAATGTTCACTTCAGGATATGCCTACCCTTATGATTTGTACAGTTGCAAGTTTCTTTGGAGGCAGTTTGGAGACCATGCCAGGAGCTCCCTGTTCCTCAGATCCTGCTGCTGGGAACAGACACATCAGTCCAGCCTCTGTTGCCGAGTCAATGCTTGTCAGACTTTGTTAAGCTTGTACCCAAGGCTAGCCCTTCTCCGGACATTGTCCAAGATACTAATTTCTATTCCACACTGGAAACAAAAGTAGCTAGCAAGATATTTTACTCTTAACAGTATTAGACTACTTTGCTTCTGGGTCCTACCATATCACATGACATATTGCTGACAGCAGATGGATTCCCTGCCTTAATTCAAAGCATTCCACACAGCATATTTAAGATAAAAAAGTTGCTTCATACTGGTAATACTAACACCATAAAGACTGAAGATTGCTGACGGGCTAGAAAACTCAGTGAGTAGTCATTTGGGAATTAAGACTGTTCCTTTTAGGAGTTTAGTGGGATTGACAGCCCAACTGAAGTGCATCTAAACCACTGCACACTGCGTGGTCAATAAACAAGAGGAAATAGAAGTAATTGTAAGGCAAGAAAACTACGATTTAATTGCCATCACAGAAATGTGGTGGGATGATTCACACAACTGGAGTGCTGCTATGGCTCACTATAAGCTCTTCAGGAGGGACAGATTAGGAAGGAGAGCAGTGGGGTAGCACTCTGTGTCAGAGAGTGTTCTTATATCCTAGAGCTTAAGGTTGGTAATAATAGGGTTGAGTGCTTATGGATTAAAATCTGTGGAGCAGATTTCACAGTAAGAGTCTGCTATAGACCACCCAACCAGGAAGAAGAGGCTGATGAGTTATTGTACAAGCAACTGGGAGAAGTCTCACAATCACGAACTCTTGTCTTTGTGGGAGATTTCAAC
>WAAB01019793.1:0-24308 GCA_013389865.1 Piaya cayana
CAGCTTTGCTTTCCTGGTCTCTGGCCACAAATTTCACTCAAAGCGAGAGGTTAATGCGAGAACTGTTAAGATGGGAAGTTAAGATGCTGTTATGTGATTGCACAGAAAGGGGAATTACGCTAGGAATATAATGAAGGGGGAATTTTGCTGTTTAAACATCTCCTTAAGCTTAGCTGGATGCTTTATTTTACTGTTGCCGAGAATATGTGCATTGAGACTCCTCCCTTGAGAGAGGAGGGTTTGAGTGAGAGAAATGTTCTTCTAAGACTTTGTCTCAGGTCTCGAGTAAGATGTCTTTGATGAATTGTTAGTAAAGCGTTCAGCAAAATGCAGTGAAAATAGCACATCATAGCTAGGCTGTTTCAGATGTTTCCATGCTGTTTCTCAAAGCCACTTTATGGTGCAATAAAATAAATCCTGATCGAGGTTTCTTTTCAGCTGAGCCTTTTCTAAGCCTTCTTCCATGATCTTCACTTCTATAACACCTACCAGCCTTGATGGTGTTGAAAACAGACAAAATCTCAGCTGTTCTAAACAGTCCTTGTGTCCGTCCTGTTGAACTACAATGGGGATAATGAACATTCAGTGATTATAAGAACATGTCTAAATAATCTCTCCCTCTTTTTAAACACATTACGTTGTAAAGCACCAATGGGAGATCTCTTAACAAGTTAAGAAAGGTAAAAGACTTAGGCTTTTGATGGTTAAGTAAACAGTAAGTTCAAGCATAAGCTTTTTATCCTTCGGAGTCTCCACCTTCTCTCCGTAGGTATTAGATGGAAAATAAACACAGCATTCTGAGGTCAGCCCTCCCCTCCGTGTTGCTTGCCCTCCCTTTCCCCTGTGCAACAGCTGCTGAACTCGGGTTTGCGCTGTCTGCTCGGGGAGCTGCCAAGAGCCTGTCAGGAGGAGGAGGCGCGCCGTCGCGGGCATGGGTTGCGGCACTTCCGCAGTCACCTAGAAAACTGGATTGCACCCTGGCCGAGCAACACAAACGGGTCCTTAAGGATTTTGGTGGCTTGGTGTCTGATGAGAAAGCTTTTCTGCTAGGGAGCGCAGACTAGGAACAACACGCACAAGCCCAGCAGAGGCTGCTGTAAGATTATGGGAATTGGAAGCTGCTTTAACAGGACAGCAGACCCCCTGTTCACTATCACGTAGGTACTTTTCTCTTTTTTCTCTTAAGATGGATTGGGGCGTATGCCCTCAATGTGGATTGAAGGGCAAGTAGAAAGGTCTGTGGTAGCCTGGAAACTGCGAAGCCACAACCCTGCTGGTCTAATCTGCTCTGCCTTTCAGCAAGGGAAGCAGGCTGTGCGGTCTGCAGCTTAGGGTATGAAAGGTGCTGAACTCCATGTGACTTTGAGCTAGGAGACTGCCTGAGCCATTAACACTTCCGTGTGGTGTTCTCCCTAGTAATGCCCATAACCATCACCTTGGACTGGGGTAGGAGGGCAGCTGAAAGTCTGTTTCAGTCACACTGAAATCAGAGTTGACCCTTGGTGAGCTGCCTTGCCCTGGTATAGTTTGTGGTTTGTGTATCTCGTCAAGCCTGTGGGGAATTTTTTCCTCTTTGGAGCTACCAGGCTTTATTTTTGCCCCTACAGCCCCCTCAAGGCTCTTGAAGTTATGAAGGAAAGACGATCTCTTTTCCTTCATGACCAGATGGGCTGTGAGTGAGTGAATGTAATTGTTCTGAATCTTTATGTGTCTTTGGTTTCCTGAGTCAGTGGGATGACATTTTGGTGTCTCCAACAGGAGAGAGAGACCCCACGACAGGCTGGCTGCTTGTGTATATATGTGTGTTTGTCTCCACAGGCTGGCACTAAAGCCTGCCTGCTCTTCATGTGCCCACAACGACCTCTATTCCTCACCCCACAACTGTGAGAAACACAGAACTCTTCTTATTGCTCACCATGGATCTCACAGTTTTTGATAAGACCTGGGTTTCAAACTCTCTTTGGTGCAGTGAATTATCCACCAGTTGTCTTTCTGTAGTCAGTGGAGCAGTGCTGAAGTGTTCTGACTTTCCTGGGGAGACCAGCTTTTAGGATCAAAGACCCTGTTCAACTATTTTATTCTTCTCTCTCGCTTCTTACACGCTCTCAAGAACTCAAGCTGTGTTTTTCTGTATGAAATGTGCTACACTGGCTACTCGTATGACTGACCTCCATTGGAACAAAAGATTATAAAGCATGGCTAGCAGCAATAAATGAATTAATTTTCTACAATTTTGTTTTTCCAGAGTCCTAATGAGTCCTCGACAGAATTTGACTCGCGTTACCTTAAAAGGGACTTTCCAGGGGGCTAAAGTGGTCCGTGGCCCCGACTGGGAGTGGGGTAACCAGGACGGTAAGCTGCTTCGGAGGTATCCTCTAAAACATCCTTCTAGATTTGATTTTGTTGCCAAATTGCTGTGCTGTGCAGTAGCTCCCAGGGGAGCTGTTTAGGTGATGCAGGTTGCTGCTCTTCAGACTATTAAATAGTGTCTAATTCACTGATACCAGTTTATGTGTAATGCTACAGGGTTAAGGGAACTTTACCATCCCTTTCTATTCTGGAGCCTTGTACACACTGTCGTGTTCGCAGCTTCTTTTACCCCTTAAAAAACAATTTCTAAGTCCAAAGGCTTCCAGTGTTGCAGCTCTGGGTTCAGGGGAGGACGCAGAAACTTGCAGGGTCTGAGAGCAAAAGAAGCTTATGCTCAGTGCAGCTTATCCATCCTTTTGAGATCAGATGAACATTTACATGTCTGAGACTTGTGTTGCTTGCAATGGTGGTGACCTGAGAGCAATTATGTGTGTAAGACAAGGGAGAAGAAATAGAAGGCCAGGCGCTTGGCTGCTCTCGGCTGAGCTCTGCCTTGTCTTTGCTGGAGCTGCCCGATCCGTAGCCATTTGCTCTCCTGAGCTCTGCTTTCTGGTAGCACTAACGCACCAGTGTTATTTCCATTTAAGGAGGCAACTGGTAAGCAGTGGTAATAAATAACCTCACAAACATTATAATAGGGTCCTGGTACATTTATGTTCATCGTGTGGCCTTGTGTGTCTAGTAAGGGCAGGAACAACTAGCTCAGAAATCAAATCGCATAGTCTTGCTGTTATTGCCCCGTGTCTTTTTAGGGTTCCTGCTGCCTCAAGCCCTTTGCAGAAATTAGCATTGGTCAACTTGGCAAATTTTGCTGTCCAAGTCTGTTGGGGAGAGGTTAAAGACCTTGAACTTTTAACACTGCTGTTTTTTTATCTTGCCACAGTGTGGTGCCGCGACACCGTATCTCTGAACTGGGCAGCCTTGCTGAGCACCACCAGCAGTGGCTGCTTCTGCGCAGAATTCAGCTTTTCTGTCTTTGTATTCCGAAGGAAATGGATGAGTGGCTTTCAGTGAGATTAACATAGGGATTCTCACCTAGTTGGTCAAACCAAGTCATCTTTAATTTCCCTAATTAAAAAGGTGACCGAGATCTCTTGCCCCTTCAGGTGAATCATGCCAGCTCTGAGGAAGTTGTGTGAGCTGCTGGATGTTTGTGTGTCTCTGTGTTTTCCTTCCTTCTTGTGCATGAAGAGCGCTTGACTGGAGGGCATTGCTGAGGCAGCAGGGTGCTCTCAGGGAGGCCGAGCTGGCCCCACAGAAATCCTTCCAGGCAGCAACCCCATCTGCCCCAGTTACTGACTTCTGTGCCTGCTACTTTCTGCTAAAGAGTTTGAGGACTGACAAGATTTCTTCCTTGTTTTTCACTCAGTTAAGATCAAAATGTCATTAAATTGTAAATCAGTAAACATCCCGCTGTCAGCTGAGCTTCTGTGTGTTGGTCTCACTCAAAGTGCAGGCTGGACACCTTTTTCCCCTCTTTTTCCCTCAGGTGGTGAGGGTAAAACTGGCCGCGTGGTTGACATCCGCGGCTGGGATGTGGAGACAGGACGCAGCGTGGCCAGCGTCATGTGGTCTGATGGTACCACGAATGTCTACAGAGTGGGACACAAGGGAAAAGTGGACCTGAAATGTACCGTGGAGGCGTCTGGTGGCTTTTACTACAAAGAGCATCTCCCCAAATTAGGTACGTAGAGGCATCTTCTCAGGAAGGCTCGGGTTGAAGCATTCCACAAAGCTGCCTGTAGAAGAGAACTTATTTTAAGTGCCGTGTGGGTGTGTCTGCTGAACAACAGTTGTGGGGGCCGGAATTGCTAAGAACAGCTGCTGATGTCTGACATGACACGTGAGGCGATGTTCAAAGGCGATCTCCTCCCTGCTGAGGGACAAGATTGTGTCTTTTTAGAACTGCCTCATGTTTAACCCCTGTTGGTATCCAGTTAGGGCTAAATTCTCTCCATTTCTTCGTAGTGCTGCCCCGTGGAGTGTGTAGGACATACTCTGCAATGGGGAAAGGGTTTTTGCACAATTGCCTATGTTAATTTGCAACCCTTCTTACAAAGTGAAATGAGGCTCAAAGCACGTTATTGCACCCTACGTGTATGTGGCTGGTGTCATCCTTCTCTGTAGGAAAACCAGCTGAACTGCAGAGGAAAGAAAGCACAGACAGGCATCCGTTCCAGCACGGGGACAAAGTGAAATGCCTGCTGGACATCGACATCTTGCGGGAGATGCAGGAGGGCCATGGTGGCTGGAATCCGAAAATGGCTGAGGTATGTTTGCTTCTCCTGTTCTCTCAGAAATGTACCAGTCCCTCTCTTGGACTACACAAATAGGCAGTGGCTAGGAAATCACCAGAACATCTTACCTTCTATATTTATATTGTGTTGACTGAATCACAAATACGAGTTCTTTAGTGATAAAGTGCTGGAGTAGGGCTTATTTTGAGGCTCAGATCAATCTGTGTTATTTAAGAATTGCCTTGTGGAGCCCTGCATAATTTAAAAGAGCCTGTGATGGGTCCAAAGAGTTGCTGAAAAGTCTTGGAAGCCACTGCAAAAACCTAATGGCTAGTTTGTTTGATTTTAGATGAGCCATGGCTCTTTTCCTTGGAGTTTTGGATCCATTCCCTGTTTGGCTTCTTTTTTATGGTGCATTACTGCTAATGAAAGTTACGTGTTTTATCAACAGTGGGCTCTATCCATGGCCAGGGCTAAAATTTCTTGGCCTATATGATGTCCTTGTTGCTTAGCCTGTTGTCACCTATTCTCTAATAAACCTCAGAGAGCAAATAAAGATAGAAACGGCACCTGTAACTGTAGCGTAGCATCTCGGGGGTCATCGTGGAGGTAATGCTCCAGGGGTTTGGCAACATCTGACATGGGATTACATTCACACGAGATGATAGCAGCCAAATGGATGTTTAGATTAAAAGGTCCTAGTTTGCTCTGTCCTGAAGGTGAGTGGTTTTCTTGACATCGAACTTTAGCCGGGACAAACGATGTCATTTCAGTTTCAACATTGCTGTGTAGCTAACGTGATCTGCTAGGTTGTTAAACCTCTGCACTCCTGCATTCCTGTTGCTGGTAAGTGCAGGTGTAGAGAGGCACATTAAACAGAAACTTCCCATCGTCTCAGAAATTGGGGCTTTTTGTCCCCCTCAAAACTATCAGCTGCTCAGGACCTGCCTGAATGAACAGATTTAGAAAACTGTGCTGTGTTTTCTGTAGCTGCTTCGGAGCGTGCCCTGCTGGTGTTCTGCAGCACAACAGTGCTGTGATCTCTGCCCACCTTTGTCGTTTGGGAAGAGGATGGTGACTTGTGCTGCATTTCCAAGGATTTTCATGCTTGGTATTCCTATCACCCTCCTCTCCCAATGCGCTGCTACTTTAGAGGAGCTTTAAACAGCCTTTCCCCCCGTTTGCAATAACACAATGACTGCGTCTCGCTGAAAGGAGGCTTGAGAGTACTGTTAGTCCATGAATTGGAAATGCTGTGTAATTTAACCATCTCTGCCTTGGATGCCTGCTTTCCCCACTATTAAGCCATGTGATTTATTTAGGGGGTTTCCCCTACTTTTTTTTTCCCCCCATCAAAAGTTCATTGGCCAGACAGGCACTGTGCACAGAATCACGGACAGAGGGGACGTGAGGGTCCAGTTCAACAGTGAAACCCGCTGGACTTTCCATCCTGGAGCTCTGACTAAGGTAGGTGCCGATAGGTGAGCTTGGCCAGAACTAGAAATGCTGCAGGAACAGCTGTCGATTTAGCTGCTCTTTTAGGACACAGTGTGTTTCAAGCAGGTGCTGAGGAAACACGCTGCTGTTCTGAAAGCTGAAGTTGTAGGCAGAGTTTTGTGCAAGCCATCAGAGCTAAGACAAATGGTAGTGGGAGCTGGGCTACTAGGCTGTTCAGTTTTATAAACTTTTCATTTCAAGTGTTACACGTTCTCAAGGTAAATTCCATTTCTTAATTTCAGCTTCTTTTGATAAGAATGGTAGCAGCAGAGCTACCGTAGCCCTTCCTTCTGCGGCTCCATTTCATCTGCGATCAACCTTCTTCCACACCATTTCCATTTGATTTTGTTTTCTTCCTTCTTCTTGTGTCTTCGTGTTATTCTCCTCTTTGCATCTTGCTTTGTCTCGCTTCTCTCTGATTCTTCAGCATGACCCGAGTCTTTGATCCAGCTTTTCTAATTTTGTGTCTGCATTTCTAAAGCTTCTATCTCTGGCCTTCCCCAGAGGTTTGAGACCTTGCAATGTGGATGGTTAGAAGCAGGGCTAATAGGGAAGGAGCTGCTGAAAGCCTACAGAATTCTTAAAGAGCTGAACGAGGTCACAATGCTAAAATCTCCAACACCAATGGAAAAAGCAGTGTCAAACTGTTTTGCACAGAATTAGTCTGCTTTGAAAAGTGTGTTTTGACAGGACTCTCTTCTTAGCTCAGTGAGCAGAGGGAGCATCTGGCACATTACCAGGAGAGAGAGAGACTCTGGTTTCCCTTCTCTGTTTTAAATAACAAACAGATTTAACTTCTTCAAGTGAATTAAAATCTGCAGTGCCCAACTGGGTATAGTGAAGGGATGGACCAAGGGATGTATGTACCATGCGTACTTTATACTGAGATTAATTATAAATGCATGGAAGAAAGAAAAGAAAGATGTCCTGTCCCAAATTATTTCCCTACTTGAATGTGCACTTGGCTTAAACCAGAAACGCCCCAGCCCTTGGACTACGTTTATTTTGCAGCCCAGTGATTACAGATTCCTTGGTCATCTTACTTAAGTTTTGTTCTGCCTTGGTTTGGGGTTGGTGGGGTTCTTGTTCGGTCGGGGTTTCTGAGGGTGGGGGGGTGGGATGGAGGGACTAACCACTTTTTTTTTTTTTTCCCTGGCTTCGTCCCCCAAAAGCTTATGACTTTCTTTTTCTTGTAGCTCAACACCTTTTGGGTTGGTGATGTTGTCCGGGTGATAGATGATATGGAAACAGTGAAGCGATTCCAAGCTGGTCATGGGGAGTGGACAGATGAAATGGCACCTGTGAGTGCGCGCCAGATCCAGGACAGTCCAGTAATTTCCTGAGGTTTCCCAGGCAATCAGTGATAGTGGCTGGGCTTGCATTGCCCTGCAGGGGTCCTGCTGGTCAGTGAGTGCCACAGACCTTTCCGGGACTGCTGAGGCCTCGCAGAATAAACGTTGCTCAGTGCTATTGGCTATCGGTGATACAATCCTATTGCAGCACCCAGAGTGGGGACAATCTGACAAAGGATTTGACTAAGTCAGAAAAGGGATTTCTCTGATCAATGTAAACGAGTCCTCTTACACCCTCCTTAATTCTCTGGAAGGAGGCAGCAAAGTATCCAAGTGGAAGGATGGTTTGATCAGACCTGTGTGGCTAAAAAGCAGAATACAGGTGTCCTCCAGGAGCATTTAAGTGCACAGAGGAGACCTTTCCTGGTCCCAGTTTTATCAGTTCTCTCAGGGTTCCTTAGACTATGTTTGGTTGTTGCACCACCAGACATTGATAATGTGCCTGGGGAATCCTTCTGATGTAAAACCAGTAATAGAGGAACTGCACAGAACCCTCTGGTGTCCTTGAAGCGGGAGCTGTCTGCGAATGTGTCACTGTTCGGTGCTTCTTTTCACACAGCAGGAGTGCGAAACTACTCTTAGATTGGTTCTGAGATGCAAAGCATCCCGTCTCTTACCTGTTAATAATAGCTTCTCTCTTTCCCTTGCAGACCCTGGGGCACATCGGCAAAGTGATCAAGGTCTATGGGGACGGAGATTTGCGAGTGTCGGTTGGAGGGCAATCCTGGACGTTCAACCCAGCTTGCCTGACAGCCTATCAGAGAGATGAGGAAGCAAACCTCATGACAACGGAGAATGCAAAGGAATCAAAAAGTGAGTTAGTGAGAACTTGACATGTCTGAGCTGTCAGGCTTGGGAAGTTGTTGCTCTGGTGTAACAGCAGCAATGGTTTTTAGACAGGATTAAACTCCAGCTGCCTGTTCTTCCCCTGACAGAGCTCCAAAATCAAGCTGTGCCTTACTGGGGAAGCAAAGCTGGCCTCAGCAAGCAAATACTGAGTTCAGAACTCGGGAGCGCTTGCTGTAGCGCTGCCCTGGGTTAAGTATTTGCTTCTGCCTTGACCTGTCTCAATATCCTGTTCTGTCTTGGCTGCGTCTTCTGTAGGAGGATACTAATTCTTGAATGCTTGTGAAATAGGTTGGATGGGGCTTTGGGTAACCTGATCCCGTGGGAGGTGTCCCTGCCCATGGCAGGGGGGTCTGAACTGGATGGGCCTTGAGGTCGCTTCCAATCCAAACCATTCCATGATTCTGTATTCCCAGATCCTTGTGTGAAAGTGTTGTCAAATCAACATTAATTTTGCCCAGTCCACCATGAAATTGGATTTCGGATCCCATGATGTGTAGAGAGGGGGTTTTATCTGTTTTGCACATCTGCTCATAATTTTTTTTTATAGGCTCTCCATCCTCATTTCCTTTAAGATGTCAGGATCATGCAGGAGAGAGGGCAGACCTGCCAGGACTTTTGTTTTCCTCTGTAGATGGGTGTTAAACTATTGGCTTACGTTAGATTTCAGGGAGAACTCGTATACGAGCCCAAGCTTTTTAACTTTGCTCTGTCTGGAGAGCTGTAATATCTCTGTCCTCCTCACTTGAAAGTCTAAGACCATCTGGAAGAACCTGTGTTTCTTCCCTACAGTATCCTTTCCAAATCCATGCATTCCTCTTCAGATTATTTGCCTGTTAGTGGTGATTTTTCTGCTTTGGTCTCCTGTAGCACGGTCTTGTCTCTTTTGGGTTCTCAAAACATCAGACCTGTGAAGCAGAAGTTCTACGTAAGCTGCAGATTTCTAAAGCTCTTTGTATGAGCTGAGTATTAGAGCTACAGCAGGCCCCAACGGTGGTTTTACAACCGCCCTGTGCCAGCTGTACACCCTTCCCCCCCCACATTTCTTGGCCCTCTTAACCTATGGCTGCTTCTCATTCCTACCAGGTACTTTGGTTACTGTATTGGAGAAACTGCTGTCCCAGAAGACGGAGTCGGAGCACGCAGGCTGCCTGGTGATTTGTGCAGCGCTCAACAACGCGGCTAAAGTTCGGGAGATCCTTCAAAAGTACCCAGATAAGGCAAGTCTTGAAGGCACCCTGAATGGATCCTTTTTCATAGAATCACCAGGTTGGAAGAGACCCATCGGATCATTGAGTCCAACCATTCCTATCAGACACTAACCCATGTCCCTCAGCACCTCGTCCACCCGTCCCTTAAACCCCTCCAGGGAAGGTGACTCAACCCCCTCCCTGGGCAACCTCTGCCAGTACCCAGTGATCCTTTATGTGAAAAAAGAAAAGTTCTTTAAAATTTTTGTAGTCGAGACAAGGATGAGAGATAAGTAATAGATTTTTTTTTTCAATGTAGTATTAGTTCCTAACAGCTGGAAGATTATTTTGCTGCAATTTAGGGTGAAATTTATATGTTAAATGTGCATGGTTTATGTCTGTATGTTGTGGCATTAAGTCTGAACTAGAGTTAAGTCCTTCCAGCACATTCCCAAGGCTGCTTTTCCCGAATTTCCCCTATGGACACCACACCTGTAGGATTAGGGGGAGAGGTATGTATCTATGTGAAGACAGTAGATGAAGTCTGTGTATCTCTCCTCTGTTTAAAAAGAAGATCACGAGTTGTGTCTGGCTGACTGTGTCTGCCCTTAGGTGACCTTGCAAAATGGTTTTGTTGGAGTCGGGAAGGAGAAAAGCTGCCCAGATCCTGATCCTGTGCATGTCTGTGCAGTGACCATGATCATGTCTGACTGGAGCAAGGAACTGGGCTTGACTTGTTGCTGAACATTTTATGTGCTTGCAGAGTTCCAAACTGTTACGAATGCATCTACTCCCATCACTGCTCTTTCCAGCTGTTTGAAGGTTCAGGCTCCTTCAGTGATGGGTTACAGGGCTTATAAACAGGTTAAAAAAGGGAGAACGAGAGAAGCAAGTATTTCAGCAGTGGCCTTGGAAACTGTTGGTAGCAAAAGATAAGTTTTCTTGAGGCTGTTTGCATGGCTGGCAGGAGTAGCTGGGTACACGGACCAGGAAAACTAGAATCAGTTCTGAAAGAAGCCCCATGAAGCTGATTTAATGGTTAGTTGTCTGGTGTTTCTTATAGTTCTTTATTTACAAAGTTAACGGGGCCTCTGGAGGTGGCAGGAATAGACAGACGCCTGCAATTGTCAGATTTTTCCCAGATAAGAAAGTGCCAAGAATCAGGAATCCATTACGTTCTTAGTTATTTTTATTAATTTCTATTTTATATTCTATTTCTGTTCTAACATTTGTCATAACAAATTCGTTCTTTCTGCTGGAGCGTTCTGTACAGCAAGGGGAGGCTGGATTTGGGGCTCACTCAGTAGTGCAAGTTGAAATTGCTTGCCAAGGCCTTTCCAGCTTATCAGCATCTTGTGTAAATGGAAGAATAACACCGCGGTCTCTAACGCCTCCTTGCCTAAATGACTCACCTTTTATTCTGAGTGAAGGGGAGTCTTGCCTGTCCCGCTCTCCTGGCTGCTGCCCAGAACCAACTGCAGGGATGAAAACCTTTATTCTCCTTGCTGGTCTGCTGAGGTTTTTATGATCTTCATCTCTTCTCCTCGGCCTCCCGTTGATTTCAGTGGCTTCTTTCCCTTTTTACCCATGCCTTTCCTGCAACCTCATTTTGTTCTTCTGACCCTTTAATTGTCAAAACATCTCAAGACCATGATATGCCCTCTAGCCATTGTACCCAGTGAAGTACCTGGAGTAACATGGAACAACGGGAACTTGGCCTCTTGGAAGACTTGTGAAAAACTGATTTGATCTCCTCGCACATTTTCCTATTGGGAAAGGAGTTGTTGGCAGAGATGTCAAGAAGGATTCTGCTTGCAGGCATAGAGGGATTTGGCATCAGAGCTGTAATTAGAGACCTGGCTTCCAGCTCTGTTCGCTCTCTTCAACCTGCTTGAATAAATTGTGCTGTCCTCTTCCCCTTCAGAAATATTCAAGGACAAGGTCGGCCTTGTAGTTGACGCACACAAAGTAGAACCAGCGGGGCACGAATTCCGATTGGCATCTCTGAGCCTGCAGCTGTTCTGCAGCCCAGCAGCTTCACCCTGCTGGGCCCTCTCTAGAGCGAAGCGAAGGCCTGAACGTGAGGTGAGTCTTTCCTAATCGAGCTGTTTGTTGTGTTCCTGCCCTTTCTGTAGGTCGACGCGAAGAACCAGGGCAGAACCGCCCTGCAGATCGCCTCGTATCAGGGGCACCTGGATGTCGTGAAGACTTTGCTGCAGGCACACGCCAACGTCGACCTGAGGGATGAAGAGGGGGATACAGCACTGCACTACGCAGCTTTTGGGTAGGATCCATCTTCTAATACAAGACCTAAAGGGCTGCAGAAGGACGTATTTAGATATAAATGGGTGGTGAAGGACAAGTGGCTGATGGAGGTGGCTTTTCTCTGATTTTTACCATTTTAGAAATCAGCCTTTGAGCTTCACGGCCATGGATGCATTTCTTAGCACACTAATTTAACCTCCACAGCTGGGTCCATTTTCACGCAAGAAATATTTTGAGGGGATTTTAAACAAGGGATAAGAAGGTTTTTCTGATGAGATTTTTTTCAGGGGAGTGTTGGGAAGTTTGGTTAGTTGGGATTAGTTTGGTTGGTTGGTTTCTATAAGTGCATATGATTTCCAGAGCAAGACAAAAGGTTGAGTTGTGTTGTCAGTTACTAGGGAAGGAAGAATTCATCATTAAGAGTGGGAAGTTTCTGTTGACATAAAGCAAAAAGAGAGCAGATGCTAGGGTATGATTTTTTGGGCTTGTTCCTCTTTGTTTTTAAATACTAAAAAGAGGTGGGATGAGGTCAAGAGGATATAAAACTCGAGAAGTTCTGTTGCTTTGCAAGGAGGAAGAATTTACCGTCTGCACAGGATTGAATTTAATCTGTTTTATTCCTTGCTTTTAAATCAGAAACCAAGCTGAGGTGGCCCGTGTGCTTATTGCTAAAGGAGCCAGTGCAGACCTGTTAAATAATGCGAAGTGCACAGCGTTGTACGTTGCCGTCAGCCAAGGATTCACAGAGGTGGTGCGGACCCTCTGCGAGCTGAACTGTGATGTCAACCTCCCAGTAAGTTTGGAGTTTCTGGGATTTGGGTGGCTTTCGTGGGGTTTTTTTTGAGGTGGGGAGGTGCTTCTTTGTTCTACAAAGCAACAAAGGCTGTAAAATTTGAAGGTTCTCTTAAATTGCACTGCTGAGCTTGCACAGAGGGAGTATTCCTCTAACTTCAGTGGGCTGGAACATCAGGTTTGGGTCTGCCCTGTCATCATCTATCCAGCAGTGCGCTCTCTGCTGCACTGGACTCTCTCTCCAGTGAGAGCTGGCCTGATGGGTGGTGATGAAACATTCCTGCTGCCAGCACTAAGGAATGATGAGATTTTTTTTTTTAAGGGCTGGTATTTAGGACCTTAAAGGGCAGGAATAGTGAAGGGACCCAGCCCATTTTCAGGCTGTGCTTGTATGGTGGTGGGACTGGCCTTGGCTGGGTCTGTCTCTCAAAGCTGGTTAGGAGTGTTCGCGCCTCTCGGCTCAGCAGCTGGTTTCAAGCGCTGGTTTCACAAAGGCTGTGGAGCCACTATGGAAGCCAGTGATGTCTGGATGCTTGGCCTGGAGTTGGTGTGACCTGGTGACCCTCTATACCTTCTTGTCTTGACCTGTCCCTCAGGCTGAGCCGTTTCATGTGACACTCTGAGGTAGTTAACCTATATTCTGGTTTGGTGTCCTCGATAGGATTCCCAGGGAGACACCCCCCTGCATTACGCTATCACTGAAGATTACAAAGTCGTTATTGAGATTCTCACCGATGTACCCAACATAGACTTCACCGTCCAGAATTGCCACGGCTTCAACCTGCTCCACTTTTCTGCTCTAAAAGGCAACAAACTGTAAGTGACTTTACTGCTTTTAAAGGTGATAACTCGTGCTTGCTGTCTTGATAATAAGAAGGCAGCAGATGCAGTTTTAGACCACTTAGGAAGGGAGTGGTTATGCATTTCTTGGGTTTAGATATGGCTGGGTCTAGCTGTCACCCTCCTTCTCACCTTCATGAATTCCCAGGAAGCTGCTGCCTGCTTTCCCCATCCCATCTTTCTCATACCTGCTTACCTTGACTACAAAATTTTTCTGCTCCTGGCTAACCTCTGTAGATGTTTGGGTTCACACATGGAAGGAGAGGAGGAGGGTCTGCAGTAAACACTGCTTTCAAAAGACTGTGTCTAACTGAGAGCCTCTGGAATTCTTCCAAGAATAAATCTGCTTATTATTTTCATAGCGATGTGAGTTTACCCTGCTTTAGTACATGATAACTGCAGGGGTTTGTTTTATTCACAGAATTTTTCACATAAGGGGTCATTGGGCACTGGAACAGGCTACCTAGGGAGGGGGTTGAGCCACATTTCCTGGCGGGGTTTAAGGTGCGGGTGGACGAGGTGCTGAGGGACATGATTTAGTGTTCGATGGGAATGGTTGGACTCGATGATCTGGTGGGTCTCTTCCAGCCTGGTTGTTCTATGATTCTATTCTTGTAACTCAATCTGAGAGATAGAGGGACTGCTCTGCATCCTGAGTGCAGCTTGTGGTGCTGCTTATGGAATCATAAACGTTCATAACTACTGAGCAGGAGAGGCAGCCCTGTCTCTCCTGTGTTGTTTTCGTTCCTGAAAAGTAACTCTTCCATCTCTGTTAACCTCTGACACTCTAGAGCCATAAAAAAGATTCTAGCAAGAGCTCGGCAGCTGGTTGACTCCAAAAAGGAAGACGGCTTCACCGCCCTGCACCTTGCTGCTCTCAATAATCACAAAGAAGTGGCAGAAATTCTCATCAAAGAGGTAAGAAACAAAACAAATCCAGCAACAACAAAAATTCCTGTCTGTTCCACGCCCAAACCCGCGCATTTCCTAAACACTGTGATAGAACCATAGAACAGTTTGAGTTGGAAGGGACCTTAAAGCCCATCCGGTTCCAACCCTCCTGCCATGGGCAGGGACGACTTCTGTGGGATCAGGTTGCTCATAGACTCATCCAATCTGGCCTTGAAAGCTTCCAGAGGTGGGTTTCCCCAGCCAGAGAGTGGAGATTTTAGGTGAGAGATTAGGAAGAAATGTTTTCCAGTGAGGGTGCTGAAGCACTGGTGCAGCTTGCCCAGAGAAGTCATGGATGCTTCATCCCTGGAGATGCTCAAGGTGTTTTTGTCAGTGCTCCTGGGTTTTGTTTCTTGGTTTTGGTCACTCATAGCCTGGGTTTTTCCAGCTTTACAAAGGGGATCCAAACCGCTAGAACAAGACTTCAGTGGATTTACAAATGAGTGCCCTAGAGGAGCGTGTCTGTTAGCACTTAGTGCTGCGATTGCTTTATTTCTGGTCTGTTGTAACCACTGTGTTAGCAGAGCCTTATCTTTAGAGGCTCTCTCTGTAACCCTTGCTGCTGCCTTTCCCTCCAGCTGCAGAGGGCAGATTGATTCAGATTCAAACAGGTTTTTCTCCTCCTTGCTTTGAAGAGGAGAAATCAAAGCACAACAGGTGGCAGGGAATCGATATTGCTTTAGAGGAGCTCATCCACGACTGTTTGCTTGGAGCGGTTCCAGGGTTTGGTTATGTCAAGGAAGTGATGAGTTGTCATATCCAAGTCGTCACCAGGAAAACATTATCTGTGTCTTGGTTGGGAACTTGGCTTCCAATCCTCTCATGTTTGATATTTGAGGTGTGTGGGCTGTGTGGCTGAGATACAGAGGGCTGGATCATTTCATCTCTCTGTCCTGTTGTCCTGATGAAGATGGACTTGAGACTTGGGGCAGTGCAGCTGCAGCTTTCTTCTTCAAGCCAAACCTGGAAGCTACTCACTCTGGATGCAATTCTTCCCTTCAAGGGTCGCTGTGAAGTCAACCTCAAGAACAACCGTAACCAGACACCGCTGCACCTTGCTGTCATCCAGGGCCACGTGGAGATGGTGCAGCTGCTGGTCAGCGAAGGCAGCGACGTCAACGCTGAAGATGAAGACGGGGACACGGCCATGCACATCGCCTTGGAACGGCAGCAGCTCATGTCTGTCATGATGGAGAAGCGTGAGGGGGAGATGGGGCTGTCCCTCCTTTCCAAGGTGAGCTGGGAGCAGGAGAAATTCCAGCACCAAGGGAAGGAAAATGCTTCATGTTAGAATGACAGGAGATAGTGGGATCCAAGGGTACAAAGGAAGGCAGGGAAATTGTGTAAAGCCGATCCGGTTGAGGAGTGTGGAAACAAGTCTCCTTGCTTGTGGGAAAGCAGGAATACATCCTCTGAGGCCTCTTGAGGATGCGTTTGAATTTACAGCTTGAAATTTCACATAGTCAGACAGCAATTCATACTGTCTCCCCCTGATACTTTTATTAGCGTTGCATGCTTCTTCCTTGACATGGGAAAGGTCACGAATCCAGTTGCAGAGCCAAGAGTCTTGGGTTTAATTCATGCCCTAGAACCGCAGCAATTCATTTCTGTCTGATGGCATGAAAAACATGAGGATAGCTAACCACAAACACCCAGTGATCTGCAGATGTCGAGCAGAACGCAAGAGGTGAGAGGTGTATCAGGCTGAAGGATAAAGGCTATGATGTTATAAAGCTGAAATGGATTTCACTCTGTTGGTCTGTATTCACGGGTATATAAGGAACAAAGATATTGAACTAGTCCCTCGAAGTGTCCTGCCATCCAGATAAATACCAGATCTGCAGGGCAAACTGAGAGTGCACACAGTGGTTACACTTCATGGATGGCACGACAAGGATTCCATTGTAGGGACAATCTAGTACAGTGGAAAATCTGGCCTAGGTTTGTTTTATTGTGATTTGAAATCAAAGAGTCATAGAATTGGAAGGGACCCTGAGGGTCATTTAGTCCAGCCCGCTGCATTGAGCAGGAAGGATCAGAATAAATTGTATCTAGAGCCATAGACTCCTTCATGTCTAATTTCACTTGCCCTGATCTACCTGCCCTGGACTTTTGAGGCAGTGGAAAATTTGTGTTGATTTCCGATTAGCTTGGATAATTTGCACAAAAACTTTGGTTTTTAAATAGCTGCCACTTAGTGCTCCGTACACCATCTGTAGTGATATGGTGTGGGGCCTGCAGTGTCCCTCCTTGTCGCTATCTGAAGGCGTGAATGCCTGTTACTATTATTAGAAATAATTAGCACCAATTAGGACCAGTCTTATGCACTCTTGTTCCCGGAATGCAGGATTTTCATCTGGTGTTTACAAGCTGGATTACCTTTTTGTGTTTTCATTGCACTTTCAAATATGAAGTAAAAGGATTAAGACTTTGTTTAGCACTTGGTGCAGATCAAAGCCACATAGCAGGAACTTTTTCTGTTAACAGAGTGTTTTTCAACATCTTTTAGCTGCAGGCCTCTGGATTTCTTGGAAACGTAGAGCTGAACGTTGGAACCGCAATCGCGTGTTACTTAGCGCAAGAAGGAGCAGATATTAATTATGCAAACCATCGAGGAAAGTCTCCTTTAGACCTCATTACGGATGGAAGGATTGTCCAGATCATCAAAGACTTCTCGCAGAAATTCAGGTAAACCACGTCCTCCGTGAAGGAGCTATAACATAATTCCTCGCAAAATCAGAGCGCTGTGGTGTCACTGTGTGCAGCTACTCTTCTGGGGGGGGTATGAAGCACCTTTGAAACGCTTTGGATGTCAGTCTGAGCACCTCCAGTTTCATCTGGAGCTGGTGGCTGAGCCCGTGTTTCTGGAGGGGTTTGTTAAGGGTGCATAGGTGTTTGAAAGAGTTGGGAAACGCGGATTAGCACTGCTTGATGCAAACTCAGCCTCTTAGCTTAGGGCNTAAATTCCTCGCAAAATCGGAGCGCTGCGGTGTCACTGCGTGCAGCTGCTGTTCCGGGGGGGGGATGAAGCACCTTTGAAACGCTTTGGATGTCAGTCTGAGCACCTCCAGTTTCATCTGGAGCTGGTGGCTGACCCCGTGTTTCTGGAGGGGTTTGTTAGGGGTGCATAGGTGTTTGAAAGAGTTGGGAAATGCAGATTAGCGCTGCTTGGTGTAAACTCAGCCTCTTAGCTTAGGGCAGGCCCTGAGGCAGCCTGAGAGGACTGACCGCTGAAACCAAGAGCAGTTCTGGGTTCTCTTTTACTTACTTTGGATTCTGGAGTTACAGATATTTAAAGTCTAAACACAAGTCTGAGCCACAACAAAAGAGTGGGCAGCAGAATCTGCAGGATTTCATTTACTCCAGGGCTGGATAAATGCTTGTTTTTCAACTGATAAAGAGAAATAGCTGAGAAAATGCCAAAGGGAGAGCGGCAGGTCAAAGATGGCTTTATCTTGGGCTCTGAGAACCGTTTGTTTAGATTTTGACTTTGCAAACATGAAAGAGTAATTCTGTTTGATCTGAGGGCACAGACCCTGTTACCAGGGAGGCGGAACCGTGCAGCAGCCACCGTAACTGGCTAACCTGACTGAAATTAAGAGCTCTGGAAGAGGAAAAGCATCTGGGGTTTATATACCTTTATTATGAAGCTACTGCCACTTTGATAGGAGGCTGGATAGCAGCTTCCTCCAAGAAACTTGCTGACTATGTATGAAAAGACCAAAAAGCTCAATACTCAGCGTGGGCCAGGGAGTTTTGGGCAGCACTGAAAACATTTGCTGGGAAATGACCATCCTTGCCCCTTCAGTTCAGTCATTAATAATAACGGTTGGACTCAATGATCCAGTGGGTCTCTTCCAACCCGATTATTCTATGATTAATCATCTTTGCAAGTTAGATCCAGTTAGAATCCTGGCTCCTAGGGGCTAAGTTGGTCCCATCAGAGCAATCAAGGTTCACAAGTTTAGGTGACCTGAGCATCTGCTGCCCACCCTGTGGGGTGTTTGCCAGGGATCCGTACAATTTTATCTGATTGCTGAAAGAAGACCTGGATTATGGGACTCAAGTTTTATTATCATTGCAGGGAACAACAGGTTTCTTCCGATAGCTCAACCATCACCTGCAGCCTTCGCCGTGTGCACACCACCCCCAACACAATGACCAACCTTAGTGTCTCCAGCGTGGCTGTCCCCTCAGAGTGCCTGGTCTGCTCAGAGCTGGCCTTGCTCATCCATTTCTTCCCATGCCAGCACAGCATCGTGTGTGAAGGTAACTCCATTCTGTTGGTTTTTTTCACCTTTTTTAAACATTTTTTTCTTTCCAGCTTCCGTAGCTGGACTCTCATAAGTCAAACTCTGTTTAGATACAAACCTATTGTACCATTTGTGTCCTGAAACAACCCTGGGATGATTCCAGCACCTTAGATAAGATGGCCAAAGCTTTTTATGAAAAGCACGGAGTGTTCTGACCACCTGCTGGTTAGGACCCCAGGCAGTTTTGCTTGAGCTTATAGATGCCCTGGATAATTCAGAAGGAAAGCCAGATGTTTCAGTTCTAGCTGGCAGTGATTTATCCATCAAAATCCTCCTGGGAAGGATTTCCCTCTTCTCTGGCATTTGTAACTGGTTTGCATTTCATTTGTTTTAAGGGCAGCCTGTTCAAACATGTCAGCAAGTTTGTTATCTTGCGAGGAACTTGCAATCTGACCGCAGGGAGCTCACTAAGGACTGCGTGCCACAGCGGCTTCTTTTTCCCTCAGAGCAAAGGGCTGGTTTGATTTCACAGGAAGGGTTATTGGGCAGTGGCAGAGGCTGCCCAGGGAGGGGGTTGAGTCACCTTCCCTGGAGGGGTTTAAGGGACGGGTGCTGAGGGACATGGGTTAGTGTTTGATAGGAATGGTTGGACTCGATGATCTGGGGGGTCTCTTCCAACCTGGTTATTCTATGATTTGCAGTGCAGCAGTTCCAGTAACACAGATCGTTGAGGAGTTAAAGATGCTCTATTTGCTAGTAGCATAGCAAAGACCAAACCAAGAGACTAGGACCCAGCTCAGAAAGAAGGTAGCGTCCTCATTTCTTTGCGGAAACCACTTCTTAACCATCTAGGGAGATCTCAGCTTGTTCGAAGCTTTTGTTCTTGACTCTGTGTTCTTACTGAATATTCTGGCATCAGTCAGCTTAATCGTAATCTCCTCTTGTATCGTTCACGGCAGAATGCTCCAGGAGAATGAAGAAGTGCATCAAATGTCAAGTGACGATAACCAAAAAGCTAAAACAAGGTACGTTTGCTGTTCCTGCCGCTAAGAGCTGTGGGAAGGGCCCTGCACAGCATTAGTTTGAGCAGTGCCAGTGATTTTAGTAAGATACACAAAAGGAAAAGAGCTGATTTTTTTGGGTTTTGGGGGAATTTGGAGGTGTGTGTGTGCCTGCTGCACTGACCACCTATAGAGAGGAACAGGTAGGTGCTCTAAGGTGTCACGGGCCACGCTTAAGGTGCATAGACAGGACATTTGAAGGCGCTTGTCTTGTGCCTATTTTATGTATTGAAAGCAAATAGCAGGTTATCTCTGTGTCAGTTCTATTTTCACAGGCAGTGATTTAACAGTGAAAACTTGTGAGAAAGGAGAAATCACATCTTGTGAAAGCCTTGCTTCTCCTTTGGCTGAAATTACAGGGTCTCTGCAGGGCTGGCATCAGCCAGCTATCCAGGAACCCTTGAGATTCGTGTCTTTGAAAAAGCTCTTTAGCCTGGTTCCAAACAGATTGTCTTCTGTTTGCGTTCTCCGCATCTGAAAGGGGCCACATTATGCAAGTCAGCGAGCTAGGGCAGGTTTGCACTTGCTTTGGAATTACCGCAGGTTGCCCTGTGAAGCTTTTTCCGTAGCGATTGTGAGGGCTGATGTCTTTCTAGCTGAGATCACTCTTGGGGCACGTGCACGTGAAAATGAATTGCACGTCCTGCTGCTCATGGCTTAGCATTGTGAGCACCTTCGTTGGAGTTAGGCTATAGTCTTGTGACTTGAGGCCAGGACTAAAGAACGAAGAATCTGTCCCGTGGCATTGGACGCAAGCAGCTGGCAAAGGCATAAATCCTCTTTGGAGCTCCATAATGCAGAGGATAGCAAGGTTACCTGACAGCAGGCAGGAACACTTGTCTTTGCTACAGACTGGCAACAAAACAGTGATGAGAATTCCAAATGAGACATTTGCATGCAGCTTTCCACTGGAGGAGGAACGTCAAGGGCTCTTGAGAATGTCAGCAGTGCTTCCTCAACAGTGAAGTCTTCAGTGTTTACCTTTAGCAAGTTCCCCATCCCACTCTTGCTTCACCTTTATGAATTTGAAATCACTTCTTGCACCACTGAAGTGCAACTGTTTTCAGAATAGATGGGGAAAGGGACATTTAGAGTGAAGTGTAAAGCTGCCCAGTCAGAGATTGAGGAGCAGAAGATGAACAGTGCCTGTATTAAGCTGAAACCAGGAGTTAGTCTATTTACCTAAGCTGGTAGTCACCCAGGATTTGGAATCCTTTCATTTCATAGAGTCGCTTAATTACTCCCTTTTATTTAGCTTCATCTATGCAGACGTCAACCTAAGTGATGTCAAATGCTTCTTGGTTTAGCATTTGTGTCCTGAAAGACTTAACCAGAAATTTAAATCCTGCATGTGAACAGGAGATTGAGAGGATGGGTAGCACTACGCACACTGCCAGGCTGGTGTGGCAGAGCTTCCGAACCAGTGTTGAATGTTTTCACTTGAAGGTAGCAGCAGCGTATTTTGGAGCGCCAAGGCAGGACAGCTCAGACAACATTTTGAGACCAAATTCAAACAAACCCACACACAGCCCCAAACCAGCTGAGCTAAATTGAGGAAAGCAACACTGGCTAGTGTGCAAAAAGCATCACCTCAGGCTTTTCGTTTGAGGAATCCCTGGATAAGGCTCAGTGAAGAGAGTTTAGTCTGAATTAATAGGAGAGTCTAACTAAAGAGGCACTACATGAGGCAGAGCACAGTCGTGATTTAACTCTCTTCCTGCTCTCCACCCCTGCAGACAGCACTGAGGTGGAGTGCAGCCCAAGCTCTGAATCCACGGATCAGAAGAAGCTCATGGAGGAGCTGCAGAGCCGCTACCGGCAGATGGAAGAGCGCATCACCTGCCCCATTTGCATCGATAACCAAATCAAACTGATCTTCCAGTGTGGACACGGCTCTTGCTCGGACTGCAGCACAGCCCTTACCGTCTGCCCCATCTGCCGGCAGGCTATCCGGGAGAGGATTCAGATCTTTGTCTAAGGATGCGCTTGCTTCCTTTCCCATTCCCGCCTCCCCCTTCACTTCCTTTTTGTTTGCATTTTAGATGAGAAGCGCTAGTCAGGCTGGTGTGTTTGGCTACCTGCAAAGCCATCCTGAGAGAGAGAGAGAGGGGAGCCAGTCGCTGATGTGACTTGGGTGGAGGTGGAGGGAGTCCAGTCCCCTCCCTGCGCAGTGTCCTGAGGGCACAGAGCGGTGCGCGAGGGCCGTGCTGCTGATCTAGTAGAGAACACTGACCCGTCTGCTGAAGGCAAAGAGACTTTCAGACCCAGAGACAAATAGATTTCCATGTGCAGATGTTTTCAACAGCGTCCAGCTCCAGTGACTGCATCGTGTCTCGTGCCCTGCGGCGTCAGGTTTGCAGCCTTGCCTTGCTCCAAAAGGAGACGCCGCAGGAGGATGTTCCTTACACCGCGGCGGGCAACGGCAAAGCATACGCTTCCACTTCATCTGAGGAGATGCTGGAGGACATCAGCCGTGGCATCAGCTCTCCCAGACGCCCATCAGTGGCAGGGAGGGGGGTTGTCCTAAGACAACACGGTCTCCAAACTAGTGTTGACGGGCTCCACTTGGACAGAGGGAGACAAATCTGGATGTAATGAGATCCTAAAGACAGAGCGTGTGCCTTAGAGATAAAGTAGTGAACACTGATTGGAGAAAATATGTTGTTACAAGTATTTCTAACCTCTAAGTGACACTCTTCTTCCATATTTTATTTTTTTTGGCACAACTGTGTGTTCAGAGACTCCTGAGCTTTCTATCCATAATGCCAAAGGCAGGTGTTAAATACTCCAATCAACGTGTAAAGAAAATAAATAGTAATAATTAAGGTGTGAGAGAAAGGGATTTCATTTTTTGGTTTCGTTTTGCAGCAAAACTTGATAAAAATAAAATATAATATATATTTTTTTTTCCTGAGCATTAAAATGAATGTACCAAGAGTAGCTGAAATACGTATCAGCTGTATTGTGTTTTTTCAACTGTCTGACTGAAGAAATGTTATTCACCGAGTCCATCCTGTAATGTAACCGTCGATGGAAGCGGCCAGCGTAGGGCTAGCACGCGTGGGTGTTTGTAGACAGACGTGTTTGTGTGTTGTACTCTTTAACGACACGATTATACACGAGCATAATCCTGTTTGCTACATGTCGCAAGCAATATTTAAAGCGAGCAAAACGACTTGTGTTCCTCTACTATCTTTCTTTGTTAGCAAAGAGGTGGCGAATCTTTTAAATGATTCTTTTTTTTTTTTTTTTAGCTGCGTGGAGTATGTGGTAATTAGAGGAATGTTTAATTACTTCATGATCCCTCGGTGTTGTGAGGAAGGTTTCTGTCGCAGCCCCCAGCTGCCACGGAGAATCTTCGTCAACCGTTCAATCAAGGCTGTTACAGTTTCAGTGGTCTTCTGAGCCATGAAAATATATCAGATTTAACCCCTGGATTATGCGGTTGGGTTGGTTCAACACCCAAATAACCTGCAGCTGAATCTCTGAATAGACTCTGGTAAAAACAAATCTNGACGGGGCCTTGAGCAGCCTGAGCCACTGGGGGGTGTCCAGCACCAGGGGGGTGGGACGGGATGGGCTTCAAGGTCCCTTCCAACCCAAACTTTTCTCTGATTCTCTGTGTTAACTATCTGTGTGTGCTGGCACCTGGGGAGAGGGGACAGAAGCAGCAAACTGCTCGATGGCGCTCGCGTTATTCTCATTTCTTATGCCTAAGGTATCTCGTTGTTCAGGAGAAAATCGACAGGGAGAATCTGCTTCATTTGTGTTACAATTTCTTTGGATACAAAATGAAGAGAGGCTTCCAAATGAGTATTCTCCCTAAAGGAAAAAAAATCATTGGAAGACCGCAGCCATCAATTTCCAAACTGCGCAGCTGTTGCAGAAAATGGAGATCCTTTGGGTTGGTTTTTTTTTTNCTCCCTAAAGGAAAAAAATCATCGGAAGACTGCAGCCTTCAATTTCCAAACCGCGCAGCTGTTACAGAAAATGGAGCTCCTTTGGGTTTGTTTTTTTTTCCTGAGTAATGAAAAGATAAAAGGTCCCTTCAATTTTATGTTTAAATTTTATAAAATGCATTTCCATTTTGAGATTTCCTGATCTTGTTTTTTATCTCTGAAATTCATTGTGTGGCCAAGCTAGAGATGGAATTTTACATGGTTGGACTCGATGATCCAGTGGGTCTCTTCCAACCTGATTATTCTATTATTCTATGATTATAATATTCCTGCTTAAGAGCTACAGAAGCAGTTTGTAAACAGAGCTTTCAGGCTGGGAGTATAGTACTTCATTTCCCTGTTCTCACTGTGATCGCTTTTGAGGAGCAAGAGTTGAGCTGTTAAGCACCATTTTGACCGTTTTATTTTCCTAGTGAGAAGAGGGAATTGCTGCACCACGAGAGAAGATGGTCAGCGGAGCCTCAGGAACAAGAGATGATGGAAGGCAAGATGCCCGTATGTGCCAGGTACGTGTTTGTTGAGCTCGGCTCTGCGGGATTCTGAGGCTTTGAAGAAGAGGAAGGTTCTCCTGGTTTATCTTTCCTGGTGAGCTTGCTTGCATGGAGGGCCTGGATCGGAGAGTGCCGCGTGGCCGATGCTGGGTGGGATGGGTAGCTCTGTGTACCTGCTTATTCATCTAGTTTGTGTCCAATCTG
>WAAB01019795.1:0-36315 GCA_013389865.1 Piaya cayana
ATCTTGTCATGAAAAATACAATGAAAAAGGTCCCGTGGGAGTTTTTCAAGCACCCCTAAAGAACAGTAATTAGGTCTGCGCAGAATTTCCAGTGAAATATATCTTCAAAAGAAGATAAGATCCATTATATTTCTGATATCACAGTCATACTTGAAGAAAAATGGCTAAGAACTAGGACCTGTTCTCAGCTTAATGTGCATATATGATCCCCACTGGTGATAAAAGGAGCTCCACATGCAGGCCAGAAGGAAACCAATGGCTATTCTGGCTTGAAATATAAAATGGGCCCTCCAAATCCAGGCAACAGGAATAAATAAATGGGAAAAAAAAGTCTCTTTCTGACATCATTAGATCAAAAATATCTTAGTAGATTCAAAATAAAATTTTATGAGTTATTAACGATTACTTGATTTAGTTGAGTACCTGAAATGTGAAAAAGTAGACTGAAAGAAGGTGTAGAACATCATAATCTCTCTTTGCATGGGTTTAATCAGCTTTTTCTTCACGTATGACAACTATTGCTAAAAATATATTTAGAAGTGTCATATAATTCTTTCTTCCCAATAGTGGACATAAATATGAATTTAATATTCCAAATGTTATGTATGTTAAACTAACAAAAGTAACTATACAGTAAAAACTAACATAAGGAAACAGTGATCCAATAAATTGGGCATAAGGTGATATCCACAAACAGGTATTTGTTCAACATAAAAGACAAAGTTTTCATCATGGTTCTTTATTACAAATATTCCTCAGTGCATTGAAAATCTAATTTTTATCTCATGCAGAGCAATGCAAAAGCACTGTGAGACTTCTAACATCAATGGATTTATATCAGAATGAGGATGCAAATGGATCCATCCTCTACATATTTTTCAATGTGGATGCCCTTTGCATTTCATTAATTCCAGTTAGATCATTAGACAAGCAAATACAGTGACTAGCGAAATAACGTTGTGAGCATCTTCACTTCAGGTAGATGCAGATGTGGCAGTTATACACACCGTTTAGTGGTGGATTTGTCAGTGCTTGTTTATGGTTGGACTTTAATGACATAAAAGGTCTTTTCCAGCCTAAATGATACTGTGTGATTCTATGTGTTTATGAGTAAAATACCACTTATCTTTCTGCTCTCCAGCTGGATAGAACTAAAAAATAAATGTCAAAAAATTTCTAATTCACGTTTAGGTTGTTTTGAATTTCCAGAAGACGGTTCAAGCAACAAATAATCACACACACCCCAAAAAAACTCAAGAATCCCAGCCTGTTTAAAGAGACTAGCTAAGTCAATGGGGAAAATTTCTTAAAATTGTATCTGAACCCTAGACCAAGTATAGTCTTGAACCCAAACATAAAACTTCTGCTTCTCCTTTATCTTTTCTCTAAAAAATACAATACAAATCTTGCCTATTTTGTAGCTGGATTTTCCATTCCATTACTTAATAACAGGGAGAAAATGCAATGCATGCAAGCAAGAGTAATGAAAGTATTATCAAAATATGTTCTACTCATTCAAGGACGAATCTAGTAAGTAGCATACTATTTTTTGTGATCTTTTTCATGTGTTTTTTTTTCCTTTTTATTTTTTTAACAAGAATTGTGCTTTCAGACATAGCTGTGCTTCATGCCAACCAGAAAAATGTTTTCCTCACTGTTCAGCATCTCTGCTGGGAATTCAAAAGGATGGCCAAAATAATTTCATAAGGGAAACCGCATGGAGACTTGCTGCTTGAGAACAAGGAAAGATGATCACTTATAAAACACAGGTAGGAAATGAAACAGGAAAGCTATCAAATCCAGACTTCCTCGATGAATAGAGGTTACCAAAACAAACACACACACAAAAAAAAAAAGGAAATCATTGACATTTGGTCAATCAGGACAGAACTGGCTGGAGTTGTTCCGGGCAGAGGTTGAACTGCTGTGACTCAGACAACCAGGCAGGAAAGTCGCTGAGGGCCAAATGCCAGCAAAAACATGGGAAATGTGTTACTCTGCTAAAATTAAGCAGACATGGCACCCACCCTCCATGTGGCTGCTCCCCTCTTCCTGGTGAAACTAGGCTTGGGCAATTGCAGAGCTCTTCAGATGGCTCCTAATGAAGCTCTGAATTTCCCCTCCTGCCTGACTGTCCCTTTCCATCCCACCAACCTTACTCCTTCTTGCCATAAAAAGACAAGTTATAGATATCACATCTGCTTTCCATAATGCCCATGTGGAGGAAATCTTGCCTTATACCCCATTCTCCTCAATGCCAACTACAGAGGTGTACTAGTGTTTCTAAGATCTCTTAATGGTACAAATGAATCAAAAGGGTGATAAGAGGCCAGGTCAGGGGGATTTCACCTGAAGACTTTAACACCCAGGAGGACTATTATCATATCTTAATCTGAACTGCCTGCTACTATCTATGGAATTTCAGTAGTGATTATGTTTACTGAATCCCCCTAAATTGTTCTTAAACTTGTAGGTGTTATTCACAAAGATGTTTAGTCCAGATTTTTTAAGTGCATATGGCTGAGGCTCTACTCTTCTTGATAAGATGTAAAACTCATTAATTACTCGGACTTAAAAAAAATCTCTACATTAACCCTCACGTGGCTTATTGGAGGAATTTTGGAGGTCAGAATCTCATCTGAGGTCATTCCATAATAACTCCCTTAGTCCTAAAAAATGTTTGCAGATGATTTTAAATGTTTCTATTGCAGAATCCAGCTTGTATCTTATTGTTAAATTCCTTCTTAAAGGAATCTATGTCTTTTTTTATGATATAGAGTTTAAATTCTGAGTTGTGTAAATACGGTTTTATACAATCAGCACTAGGCATTGATAGATCAGTTGCATTCCCACTTTCATTAACACACAGCTTGTTTTATTAAAGTTATAGTATCATTAATGCCTTTATAAATATACATTAATATTGCTAGTTTCTAATGTTTCCATACTAGTTAGCATAGAGGAGTTATGGCTGAGCCAGAGTCTCAAAAAAACCCAGAAGTGTAAAGTAAATTGAATTTTGATACAGTCACTCTGCAGTATCAACAATATCTGGAGCTGGAACACTTTACTGAAACCAATTCAGATATGAAAATATACACACCAGAGACAGAAGGTAGAGGTGCCTGATAGAAAGAATACACTTCTTATCTTCTCTGTAACTATGTTTTTAGCATAGTAGTTGACTCACAATTTCTTGTATGTGTATTTAAGATCCCAATCCTTAAACATGGAATGCAATCAGAGAAGGAAATCAGGTGAAATGCATGAACTGCTGTTCTGCTGATGTGTTGTGCGTAAGTGCATTCATAATAAAGGGAGTATACAAGTATGTGATATGTAGATACATAGATATACAAATAGATAAAAAGTGGATTCTCATTAGCAGAATTCCTCAAACAGGTGCATTGCTTATTTCTGGCTTATCTGTTTAGATATCTGTCTTCAGGGTAAAAAATATGCCTAGGAATTCATTTCATTTGATAGTTTAAGTCTGTCAAAATTTGCCCAATGAGCTGAAATTTGCCAAAGAGTTCACAGGTAACTGTGGGCATCTCACAGATACATAGTGAAGGCTCACAAAGTCCTCATATACTTACAAAATCAGTCTTAAAAGGTCATATTTGTAAAACTTTACACAGAGCCCATTCAAATGAGAATGCTGAGATCAAGGACAGTTTCATGACTCAGCCAGTAGCTTTGGCCTTCAAGCCTACAGTAAGAGAATTGTGCAGCTTTTTTTCTCTCTTTGCCATTAGGATCTGCCTATACTTTCTTCCTGTCTCTGGCAGTATTGGATGTTGGTTTTATTCCGGACATTAGAGCTCTAAGAATAGGGTATTTTATCACATGGATGCAATCACGCCTGTCACACTTCTCAACATAAAATCACAGACTCTCAGCATCAGTCAAGCTGCAAGCAACCTTAGAAGTTCTGCAATTCAATCTCCTGCTTCCAAGGTAGACCATGATGCTCAGAGCCTTGTACATTATAATTTTAAAGATGTCTAAGAATAGAGATCCCACAGCCTCTCCAGGCAAAGTGTTCCAATGTTTTACTACTTCCATAGTAAACATTGTATCTATGTTGAAATTTGCAAGTCAGTATTGCCTTTTGTCCCTTTTTAGCACACAGTTGGAAAGAGTCTAGGCTCATAGTTCCGTAATCCCCCTTTAGGCAGTGGAATATGGTCCAACCAAACCTCCCCTTCTCCTAAAGAAGCCTTTTCCTCTCTTCTTCATTCATTGTGCAAGAACTACTGTGCAAAGCTACAAGGTGAAAATGCACAGCCAACACATCACATCACATTAGAGGCTCCTCTGACCATGTTCTAAGCAGCCATGCAGTGGTTGGTCCTGTGATACAGGAGAGAAAATAATATCCATCATATTGGACTCAGGGAGCATCCTTTCTAATGGTGATCTTCCCAAAGCAGGATCCTGCTGTGTGCTGTTGCTCTCATTCTTGCAGCCAAGTTTCAAGCAGAGCTTATTAACAGGCTACTTGTCAGGCTGAAATCTGTCTCATGGAGAGGGGAGGCCATCACTTGTATGCAAGCGTTAGGTAGGGGGACTCAATCGGTGAGATTGAGTAAATCTACACAGGTAAATCAGAATAATTCCTATACCACCTCTTTTCTTCCCAGAAGATCACCTGGCCCATGCTGGTTGAGTCATCAACATTTGATGCTATGCTCTTTGAAATCATAGAATCATAGAATAGTTAGGGTTGGAAGGGACCTTAAAGATCATCTAGTTCCAAGGTCCCTGTCACGGATAAGGAAATGTCCCACTAGATTAGGTTACCCAAGGTCCAATCCAACCTGGCCTTGAACACCTCCAGGGATGAGGCAGCCACAGCTTCCCTGGGCAACCTGTGCCAGTGTCTCACCACTCTCATGGTGAAGAAATTCTTCATGGTGAAGAAATAAGTGAACAAAACATGGTCAACGTGTTGTTCAAAGACAAAGGAACAGCTCCAGTTCTCCAAAGCCACCACTAGTGCAGTGACAGCTGATTCACCAATCATTTCTCCTCATTCCCCATGACCAGATCATGAGACAACACAACATATAAAATACCAGCATACAAAATCACTCTCCTCCAACAGAACTTTTGTCAACATGGGGAGGCTATGTCACATTGAAGGGATGTGTTGACACAGATACAAAAATATTAGACACGCAAAAGTTAGACACTTAAGTCTGAGCTAATCTCTTTGAGTACTCTTCAATACCAAGAGAGAAGACGAGAGAAGCATGTGCAGAGAGTGATTCAGCTCACTGAAAAAAAGCCATGTCATATAGGCCAGATAATTTCTATTCTGAGACTGCCTCTTCCTTTTCACTGTGAGAGCCTGATGTGATTAAAGCAAGGACAGAGACAAACTTTTGGGTATTTTAAGTTGGGGTTTTTTGTGAGATTCTCCCTCATATGAAGACGTTATCTTCATCATGAGGAAGTTCAAGAATTCTTGAATCAGAAGACCTGATTTTTATGTGTCATCAGAAAGTCAGCTTTGACAGTCACTGATCTGATCTATCAAAAGACCCATAGAAGCTTCTCCCAACACTTCACACATTTTCTGCAGAGTATTTTCTGCATGTCCTTTTTAAGCCAGATTTTGTCTCTGACAAAACTCTCATACACTTCAAAAGAAACCCATCTGTGTTTCAGCATTAGCAAGAAATAAAGTAAAATAAGAAGTGCTTGAAGCAAACTCAGGGCAAAACAATTTTGATATAGCTAACCTCTAAATATTCAACAACTTGCTGAAAAATCTGCACTTTCTTCCTGCAGTTAGAAACAGAAAGATACTTTTAAAAACAACTGTGAGCTAAATCGCGTAGTTCTGAAAAGATGTCAAGATGGGCTTTGAACCATCAGAAGCTTTGAGTTTCAAAAAACTCCTGAAACTTGAAGGTTTTGCCTCAGTCTGAATCCCTGAGCCATTTGAGGTTCGTAATTCACTGAAGTTCTTAGAAGTACCTCTGCCCTAATCACCAGGCCTTGGACATATGAGCCCAGGATCATCTTGAAATAATGTGCTTAGCATTGTATTATCATGGTGTGGAAACTGAAACTACTCAAATACGTGTCACCCACGACTGTGCTCAAAACTTTACAAAAGCAAGTTCATAAATCAGGAGGTGACAGGAAATTTTTAACGGTGTATAAACTCAGGCATGAGCAAGAGCCTAGTTTATTTTATGGGTATGATGATAGCTGTGAAGAATGCTGCAGAGTGATATAGATAACATGGTGGCACACCTGTAACCTCCAAGACTGAAAGAGAGAGCTGTTTGCACTTCATCATTCCAGGAAGAAAAAAAAAATACCAAGTTCTCGTGTCACAACACACCCTAAATGGAGCCTCACTGTCCCGAGGAAAAAAAAAATACATAATGTACAATGTACACCTTGTCAGTCTAATTCTCTGTTATTATGTATTTCCATGGTATGTGAAAGTTTCATAGAGCAATTACATCCTTTGTGACTTTGTAATTACAGTATTAGGAGGTCACAGACAGCCCAACTTTGCCAATTCTCGATTTTTAAGGCTAGCCAGAACAGGATGTAAATTTGCACTGGACTTGGAAGGTTTCAATATGTACACAAAGTGCAGTGTGCTCGGGAGGCTAAGATTGATACGTGATGTTCATGCTTCTAATGGGCCAGATTCTGATCTCTTGTACTCTTTCACAATAAATCTGTGTAATTACCCTGAACTAAGAATGTCTTTGTGGAAATAATTAGAGACAAGTCCTAGAGACTCAAGCAAAAAGTTAAAAGTAGGCTTTAAATGTTTGAGTGGCTTAGCAACCAAAATCAAACTTTGCAGACTACCAGGCAGATTTGGATTGTGTTTATAGCCTGTAACGTTTGAAGCATTCATTCTACAGAAAAAAAATCAAACCTGAACAATAATCTAACATAAGAGATGATCGCATTTTTTTTCAAACCCTGTAGTGCAGTTTCACTAGAGAAGAAAATCTAAGAAAGAAAGAGTTTTTATCAAGTAAGTTAAAAATTGCTTGATTCGTTGAACAGAATGAAGTTGGACATATCTTAGTAAAGCAGATAAGAGCTGTGTTTACAGAGCAGAGTGCATCCCTACCACACCAGTGTTAGTGAGAACAATGGGAAACCTCAGCCATCATACATATTCTCCATTATAAGTTTAGGCACAGAGCTTCTTGTCAGTTAGGGTATCTGTATGATAGAATAATTTTCTGCAAAATGTTAAATATGGGGGTTTTTAAAGTGAGTTTTTTTACTGGGGGATGTTAAAACAAAATTATGTTTGCATCTTTTTTAAACCAAAGGAAAGTGTTTTTTTAAAAATCAGGGTCTGCACAACACTTCCCACTAATTAATGTATAGTGCATTTTAGATTTATTTAAAACATGATAAAGTTTCTCGTATATACCGTCTTTTACAAGTATGCAGAAAGTTTATAGAAAAAAATTATAAACTCGCTGGAAACAACATATCCATAGAAATATTGAAATGCAGCGCTAAACTAACCATGATTCTTTTTTTTTAATATAACGAATAATTTGGCAAACTCTAGGTGGCACCATTAAACATTTTGGTACAACTGACTGGTTTTTTTTCACTGAAAGAAATCTTTTTACTTAAAAAATTTCTGTTCTACTAGACACTGGAAAGTGTTAAAGAGAAAAATCTATGTAAAAAAAAACCCCTTACCAATCATTGGGAAAAAAATACCCTCTCAATATGCTTCAGAAAAATCTAGAGGTTCTTTGTTTTAATCAGTTTTCTATTCTTTTTGCGATATGCATGGGTATATTCTAGATTGATCTGAAACTTAGGTCTGCCTAAAATCTGACCCAAGCTGTCCCATAAAATTGAATATTGCCGTTGTTTGAAAAAGATAAAATATTTTCAAGGAGCAGAAATACCACAAAAAGCACAAATGAAATTTGTTTCTTTAAGACAGCAAAGTGTGGATGGGAACTTGCAGCTGACACAGTGGACAAGACTGTCATATACCCTACGATTACTGATCACTGCTCTGTGTAATATAACAAGAACATTAAATAATGGTAAGTGTAATTAATACATAACAATACTAAGAGTCAATTTTCATTCTCTTCTGGAGGCTGACTGGCTTTATCATTATTTTATTTTTTAATTTCCTGGTGATATTGCCTCTTTTACCAGTCTTCTCATACAACTAAGATAAGCTGTTGCACATTTTGATTTGAAAGCAAAAGGGATAGTAATTAAGTAATTTGAAAATGAAAAGAGCTTAATCAAGGGGGGTTATACAGTATGAAACTGTGCAGAAGCTCCATCTACCTTTGAAAAACACTGTTCTTCAAAATCTCTCCTGGGCAGACAAGCTGATCCTTGTCTCATTTATTTCAAGAGCAAATCTTACATTGGTTTTTAAGGATGACACCTCAAAATATCCTTTCTTCAAGGGAGGCAAAATTAGGGATTTTTTAATGTATGTTTTGGGGCTGGGGATACCAAAGAAGCTCAGTCTGGTGCAAGAAGAGTCAGAACAGAAAAGACGGAGGTGCTGTGAAACCATTAAGTGTGGGACAACTCCTGAGGCTTCATGCTCAGGGGAGATGTGATAAGATTGTTTTCCCGATGCAGCCAATACCATAGTATTCCTCAATTACCCATGCTTACTTCTTCACTATTAAGGCTGATGCTGGACCTCAGATGAGAAACTTGGGGATGTCTAAAGGAGGTGACAATTTACCAAGGGTATTGTGGTGTTATATCACTTCACAAAACAGGTAAAATATCCAATAAAGAATAGTACAACAAAGCAGACACAGGTAGAACTTGTTTTTCTTCTTGTGTCATTTGCATTTGCTTCCTGGTACAGGAGGAACATGTAAAAAAACCAGTGCATAGGAAGAGAACATTAGGATGATATCAGTCCGATTGTGTACTAATTACATAGACTTCTTCAAGAATCATAACAAAGAAGGGTTCAGTGGGAGTCTGAGACCTAGTATTTACAGCACTCAAAATAAAAGGAGAAATTGGATTCTGGTCCTAACATCCTAGTGTTTGCTTATCCCATAGCTTATCCCAAAGCTTGTGAAACAATAAGACCGATGTAAGGACCAATACTGAAGGCTCTTTCCTTTTATTTGATCATCGTGACACTCAGGCAATGGACACATAAAATTATAGATTCCCCATGGTATGAACCCTCAACTCTGGCCTCCACAGCAAAAAAACTCCACATTCCTTTGTTTCAGTTCTGATATAATCTGCTAGATGATGTTCCGTGGCAATGCCTGGGGACAAAAGATGATAGAATTTTGAAGGACATCATTCTTAAATTTAAAGAAAGAATGACATTTTGGCCATTCACATGCTGGACAAGCAATTCTGTATACATGGCGACTAGAAAAGGGAGAAAACAACCAGGTCTTGTGTTTCCTTTCCAACTAATATACATGTGCATGTGCGCACAGTGAGTTACAGGTTTTTCTGGTCATTTTTCTATACAGATTATGGTAATGATTAAGTGATTATGAATACAAACCTCTGAAAACAAGAACAAGTAGGGGAAATTCCATCCTATTCTGTATCTCTATCTTTTCTGAGAACATTACTTTGTTATCTGCAATACGCAAGCCTTTTGAATAGGTGCGATTAATTTAATATGCATTTATTCTTTCTGATCTTTCTTTAATTTTAAATTAAGTGAAGCCAGTGATCAAAGAAAGGCCAGAATAATAGCCCTGTAGGTTGATTTTTTTTTCCTTTTGGTCCACAGAAAGCAATGAGATGTAGTACCATCTGTTTTTTCTGCAGTATGTACCTAGGTGATAATGTGGCCTGCAGTAATGCTAAAGTACATGGGAGTCGTGCAAATAAAAAATCACCAAGTAGAGCAAAGGCCTGTGATCAAGTTCTAAGCATCCTTATTTACCTTTTGTGTTTCAGCAGTTGCTAAGAGTCACAAGCTTATTGCTCTAAGTCACTTAACTTGGAGCAGAAAGATGATCCCTGCCCCAAAGGATTTACAGTAACAGGTTGTTTAACTCTGTATAACTCAACCTTGTTACAAGCGAAAGACATTTACTCTCATATCCAAGTTCCTTTCAATGGAATATTTAACTGAGCCATTTAAGAATCATGTCCATGATCAGAACCATCCATAAGCTACAAAGGTATTTGTCATTCTGCAGAAACCAATGTAATGTTTATTACAGAATCAATACTCAAATATTATTCAGGAAGGAGCGGGCTGAGAACTTACCGATTCATGTCTTAGAAGGCACTATCAAAACAAATTGCTTCCAAACAGAACTCTAGCATGTCCACAGTTTTTAAACAGAAAGAAAAGCTCTGCAGACAGAGGATACAGCTTTTATTAGACTGAGCAGTATGGCCAGAGTCAGGGGAAAAACAAAAAACCCAAGCTCTGAGGCACAACAGAGCTTCATGCAGTCAAAGAGCTTGTGTATTGGACAGACAGGAGATGTAGTTCTTTTTTTCATCAGTTAATTGCATCACCTCTTTCTTCAAGACTTGTCTTACATCTATAGACAATATCAGTCAGTAATTTGATAATGCCCAGTGTTAAGACACAACTCAAGATTAAACCACACCTTTGAAGAGGTGCCTTCTTGGTGCCAGGACTTAAGGTCTGGAATATGGAGTCCAGAAGTTAGTTTAGAATTTTTTTGAAAGTTTTCCCTGCTCTTGACTTGCCATTGACTTGGCAGTTAAAGACATTAAATAGCAAACCCTAAGGTTTGGGGTTTATGTGATAGATGGACAAAGGCAAAGGAACTCCTTTTTTTTTTTGAACTGTCATAGAGAATATTAATATATTTGAACCTTTTTTCCTTCACATTATGAATTGTAATGTACATTAACTCATCATATCCTAAAGTAAGTTCCAGTTTTGCTAAAATTTTCTATTAAGAAACAAAATGAAATTTTGTTGAATTCCTTATGGGCTTTAATTGCTGAAATAAAGCCTAGTATCAGAAAATATGTTTGCCTTCCTAAATCAGTTATTTCCAGCTAATCTTTGCCGCTTGGCTTACACCTACTGTGGTCAGAATTAGTTGTCTCTACATTGGATCAGCCACAGCTTTATTAGCATTCATCCCATGTCTCCTCCTGCCTCCTGTAGTTGTTCTACTTCTTTCAACACTTTTTTCTTTAATTCATAATGCCTGAAATAATAATAAATTTGTGTCACAACTGGTTGGTTTTTTAATTGTATTTATTATTTTCCGAAAAGGGCTTTTATTTACCATCATGACATTGAGGATATAGGTTGAGTGCCTTGGAGCATGTCACAAGATCTGCTGGTAGTGCTTCAGAGCATGGAGTCTTCTCTGTTAAAGAAAATGGGTGAGAGGGGAGAGACCTTCTCATTGTGTGGCCTCCTCCTCTTCTACCATATAGCATACACCACATGAGAAGAAGTCCAGGAAGCGATCCATCTGCAGGACTGAACCTAGATCTGTGTTACACTGAGTACCGTTGCGTTTTACATCTGAGGCTACTGAGGACTTGAGCAGAAAATTGGATTTTGTGACAATCCAGAAGAGAAGATCCTTATCTCCACCTTAAACAACTTTCATGCTGCTGGTTTTGCAGTTTTGTAAGTCAGTTGTTTCCCTCTTCTCTGAAACGCATCTAATCCTGGGGTGGATTGTGGGAATTGCTCATTTCACTGGTAAACAATAGGTTAAGACAGGAAGCAGTGACTACTTTACCATTAGCAGTGACTGGAAGGGAGGACCTGGGCAAGTACAAATTCAGGCACAAATTTATTTTTCTCGAATGTATTACTATCATTTGGGAAACTTTGTTTGTTAAATCCCATGAGGTATACAGATAAGTATCATGTCCTGATATCAGCAGAACTTAACCCCAGTATCAACAATAAGAGTAATTACTTACGGAGAGAGTCATCTCGGCTAAATTTAGTTATCTACAAGTCAGGCGTCTAATCTAAACTAACCACCTAGTCTCCCTCTGTAATGAGCAGACAGAAATAGACACCAGGAGACAGAAACTTGTTCCATCCCCAAGATAAATGTCCTGAGATACATAGACTGAATCACGTTCCAGAGGTGCATATCTGTATTGACTACAGAAGGAACATAGATAATTAGCCATGACTAGGCACCTAATTTTTAGATACCTCGACACCTAAGTTTAGTAAGATGAATCAGAGTTGAGTGATTACCACTAGGCAAACTTCCTCCTACCCATTTATCAGTAAGAGAATGTCTGACACCTGAAACATAAAGCTTGGATCATTTCCAAAATTTTATTTTTCTTTCTCATTTAGATTTTTTTTATTCTTCTGCTTTATCTCATGCTGCCTCATTATGATGATATTCAGGTAATGGTTTCTCTTATGCACTTTGTTATTGTTATTAGACTGAACACAAACTGCTATTTTTATTGAAATACCTGAAGCAATATTCTTTCAGATAGAAAAATGAGAATATGCGATAAATACATATTTTAAAATATTATAACAGCATCACCTGTATTTTATTTGCTTTTATTCTATTTCTGATGCAATCTTATGAACAGCTTCTATTTCCTTTGGGATTTAAAAAAAAATCATCTTTTTAAGAAGATCTGTGCCTACAAGTAAATCCAGCTTCATTTTATTACAGTGTTTGATATAATTTCTGTAAGTTACAGCCTAATAAAAGGTAGGGGAACAAACTTCAAGCCACATCATCTGTTTTTTCCCCCAAGTACAGATATATTTGTTCTGGGGTTTTTTATGTGGTTCATCAGATTAGGAGATTTTATTAGACCTCCTACTTCAGGCTTGTAACAATATGATCCTTCCTATGCCAATAAGTAAAGTTCTGTTATGCTTATAAGTAATATGAAAGATAGAGACTGGAAAGGCATCTTTCTTTATTTAAGCACATACTTAGTACAAGATTAAAGTTATTTGCTTACATGCTGCCCTTAATATGGATAGGCTTAAAGGCATTTCCATGTATTTTCCTGAATGGGAAAGAAATTGTTAGATGTGCAATGAATTTCCCTTAATTTTTTATTTGATGTTGAGAGTATTAACATTAGGCATGTTAATGTGGAGACAGACACTGTTAAGTAAAGTTCATCGGGTGCAATATAGGGGCAAAAGGGTTGAATGACGCATGAATAAGAAAACATACCTTTGGGCTGCAATTTCCGCATAAAATTTTGCTCTCATCTTAAATGTGAACAGTGCATAGTTGTTACTCTGGATTTTGGTACATTTTGTCTCATTCATGTGTATACTTGGTAAAACAGATATATAGGTAGGGCCATGTACGTTTTTTAGTATCAAAATTTCTCCAAGACTCACTTAGTGGTATCGAAAACCATGTGTTCTCACTTATCTAGATTAATGTTTTCCAAGCCTTGTGAAAGGAAGTTAGATTATTTTAAAGTAATTCTAGATGAATTCAGCTACGCGAGCAGTGGTATAGGGCTTACACTAAGTTGGCCATTCAAACACAAGTAGCAAGGGGTCAAGTAAAAATAGGCATTATCCTCAAAATCATCTGACCTTTTGGAGTGTTTTTAAATATGGATATTGACATCCCTGGACCAAATCACAAAGGGAGACACTAAAAATGACACATTTGGAATCATCACAGACCTAGGGGAGCTAGTCTCTTTTTTTACCAGCTTTGAGAATACAATGAAACCTAACCATAAAATCAGTGTCATAAAACAAGCTGAACTTTCTGTAACAGGCAGGTGGGTATTTTCTTTTTCTGAAGGGCCTGAAACCTTTCCTTTCACAGGGAAAAAAAAACCAAAACCAGCCAACCTGTGGTTTTGTGGTTAAGGCACTGAATTAAGAAGAGGCACTGCTGGATTCTGTTCACATCTTTGCTTTGGTGTGAGCTGAGAATGTCTTCTGCTTTTCAAACCTTCAGCAGTACTTAAGTGCATGCCTGGAGCTAACCAAACCAAAGATACTTAGGTCATCCCAATTAGCAAGCTTAATTGAGAGTATCTGTATCTGCAGGACCAAGACCTTACTTTTTATCTCTCTCCTTTCCAAATATTTCCTTCTTTTTCTCACTCTATTTGCCCCATAAATTTAAATAGAACCCGTGAAACAACTCTGGTTCTGCTCAGCTTCATTTGAAATGCAGTGTTCACTATTGAGGCAAATGACATACTACTAGAGAAAAGAGAGCAAAACTCAGGCTTACTTAAGTTTGAGGAGGGAAGAAATAGGATATCAGTCATCTGTTACATAAAAATAGGAAGCTGAAAAAGGTAATCTGTTCTCCCATGCCTTTGTAAAAAGGACAAGGATGGCTTACACTGGATGACCCTCCCACCATGCCCTCCAAACCTATGATCTGTGATTTCTGTGACTGCAAATTTTGTTTGGATACAGGATGTTATCGCAGGAGGTGCTGAGCTTCATACATACATACCCCTAGCACTGCTGCAATATGGAAAAACTGGGCATAAACAAGAATCTTTGTGTTGTGGTTGCTTTTGGCCAGAGTTTATAAGAAGCCATCCATCAAAGAGCAAGAACGCTTACAAGTTTTGAGTTGAGAAAGTGCAGCAGCAAGCGTTTGGGGGGATTTCACAATACTGATTTCTTGGTTTGAAGCTAAATATATTTACAAGAGCATCTACTGGTGTGAGTCTCTTAAATATGGCATATACTCTGTGTTACTGCTTCATCATCGTGTATAATTGGCAATAAACCTATTTAGAATTCAAGATGCATAAAACTGAAAGTCTTTGAAGGGAAGAGCTGCTGAGATTATATTTATTGTGCTTTCCCACAATATTTTTCTATGCATAATGTGATAAACCTCCAAGGTGATTGTAGGCAAAGCTAAAATATTCACAAGTATGCAGTTATTATGAATTTAGACAGGTTGTAAGACATTTTGATATCAAACCCTTAATGAATGGTAGTAAACATATTCTACATTACTTTATTAAAATGCCTATTAAAACATACACATCCATGGAATGATCACTGGATGTGTTTACTTGCTAGTAAAAACTCCATGAAAAAAACAGCATGGAAATAAATTTTCTTTTCCTGTGCCACTATGATAAGAATTAAGGCATACATTTAAAGTTGTATTATTTTCAGTGTGTTCACAGTACATCCAGATAATCAGATATTCAAAGGACTCCCAGACAATTCCAGTATGCCACAATTCAAAGTAAATCAAGTTGTGTGTTAGTTCCATATCCCACAACGTTTTTGAGATCCCAGAAAATCTGCTTCACTCCAAAGAAAAAAACAAAATAAACAACAAATAACCAAAAATACATTCTGGTTAATTCAATCCTTTTAGAATGAAATTTGTTCATTTTTTAAAATTTTATTTTTCTAACCTTTTATTAGCAAAAATTTAAGACAAAAAAAAAGGATTACATTGAGTCAGAAAACCAAGGGAGGTTTATTTTTTTTACTTTTCAGAGTGCATATTAACAGTTTGAGGAGAAAAAAATCAAACTATGGGTTGAAAACACATGGATTATTTTTCTGCCTGAGTACATTCTGTACTTTCTTCACAAAGACCTGATCAAGACTAGTGACAAAAACAAAGCCAGAAGTCTCCTGTGACATTTGATAGCATTTACATAGCTCTATATCGTGGTTTTTAAACTAGAGATATTACAGATCTTAAGGGGGCTGAATATATGGCGTTTGCTCTAGGCAGTGGATAGCAACTGTCCTCCTAACGGAAATAACTCTGTGTGTGTTGCCTCCATGGGAGGCATCCAAGCCTCAGTGTGCAATGAGTGTCTACTAAACCACCAGAAAGAAAAGAGCTATTGTGCTGTAAATTTACACAAAACTTCACTCTAACGTGAAGCGGGTGCTGGACCAGAACATGGTGCCCTGTGACTGCAGAGCCGGGAAGCACTGGGACACACATAATACTTCCCTTAGGATACACTGAGCAAAAGTTAAAGCCTGGAGCTTTTTGCCTGTCAACAGAAACAGAGAAATTATCTTTGAATGTCAGTGTCTTCCTGATACATGTAGCCTCTACAGTTAATTGCCCTGGAAAAACTGGTGTGATCTGGTTGTGTGCTCACAAGCACAGCTACAGTTAGCTGCTGTATATATGAGGTCATGCCATGAGATCTATACGTTGCAGAAGGGATAAAATCATGGGTTCGCAATAACGAGTGCTCAGGCTCCCTTCGTCTTTGGCAAAGCAACAATCTTGCTCTCAATACCTGTATTTTGAGTCCTCCATGGAGGCTGAATTGGCTTGATAGGTAAACTGAGTCCCCACAAGTTGAATTAACACAAGAAGAGGCTTGCAAAGCAGGTTACTGGAGTGGCCTTTTCCCTTATCCAGTAACTCCACAGAAATAGTCAGTACTATACTAAAAGAATGATATTTTCCATCCTAATGGAGATTATTATTTTTCTTTGCCATGATTACACAACGGCACATTCCTACCTACCTGTTGGATGAATTTTCTCATTCAGAACTGAAATTTTGGATAATGTACAAGAGCAACATGCCCTACCAACCCCCACACTTTGCAGCACTGCTGTAGCTATACAAACTGGTTTTTTACAAATAAGTAATATAACCCACAGTGTAATATCCTTCACTTGCCTAATATACTTTTTGACATATGATGAGAAACTGCAAACTTTAATCCCCAAGCCTAGGTTAAAGTGNCATGAAAAAAACAGTATGGAAATAAATTTTCTTTTCCTGTGCCGCTATGATAAGAATTAAGGCATACATTTAAAGTTTGTATTATTTTCAGTGTGTTCACAGTACATCCAGATAATCAGATATTCAAAGGACTCCCAGACAATTCCAGTATGCCACAATTCAAAGTAAATCAAGTTGTGTAAGTGTTAGTTCCATATCCCACAAAGTTTTTGAGATCCCAGAAAATCTGCTTCACTCCAAAGAAAAAAAACAAAATAAACAACAAATAACCAAAAAATGCATTCTGGTTAATTCAATCCTTTTAGAATGAAATTTGTTCATTTTTTTAAATTTTATTTTTCTAACCTTTTATTAGCAAAAATTTAAGACAAAAAATAAAGGATTACATTGAGTCAGAAAACCAAGGGAGGTTTATTTTTTTTACTTTTCAGAGTGCATATTAACAGTTTGAGGAGAAAATAATCAAACTATGGGTTGAAAACACATGGATTGTTTTTCTGCCTGAGTACATTCTGTACTTTCTTCACAAAGACCTGATCAAGACTAGTGACAAAAACAAAGCCAGAAGTCTCCTGTGACATTTGACAGCATTTACATAGCTCTATATCGTCCTTTTTAAACTAGAGATATTACAGATCTTAAGGGGGCTGAATATGTGGCATTTGCTCTAGGCAGTGGATAGCAACTGTCCTCCTAACGGAAATAACTCTGCGTGTGTTACCTCCATGGGAGGCATCCAAGCCTCAGTGTGCAATGAGTGTCTACTAAACCACCAGAAAGAAAAGAGCTATTGTGCTGTAAATTTACACAAAACTTCACTCTAACGTGAAGCGGGTGCTGGACCAGAACATGGTGCCCTGTGACTGCAGAGCCGGGAAGCACTGGGACACACATAATACTTCCCTTAGGATAGACTGAGCAAAAATTAAAGCCTGGAGCTTTTTGCCTGTTAACAGAAACAGAGAAATTATCTTTGAATGTCAGTGTCTTCCTGATACATGTAGCCTCTACAGTTAATTGCCCTGGAAAAACTGGTGTGATCTGGTTGTGTGCTCACAAGCACAGCTACAGTTAGCTGCTGTATATATGAGGTCATGCCATGAGATCTATACGTTGCAGAAGGGATAAAATCATGGACTCACAATAACGAGTGCTCAGGCTCCTTTCCTCTTTGGCAAAGCAACAATCTTGCTCTCAATACCTGTATTTTGAGTCCTCCATGGAGGCTGAATTGGCTTGATAGGTAAACTGAGTCCCCACAAGTTGAATTAACACAAGAAGAGGCTTGCAAAGCAGGTTACTGGAGTGGCCTTTTCCCTTATCCAGTAACTCCACAGAAATAGTCAGTACTATACTAAAAGAATGATATTTTCCATCCTAATGGAGATTATTATTTTTCTTTGCCATGATTACACAACGGCACATTCCTACCTACCTGTTGGATGAATTTTCTCATTCAGAACTGAACTTTTGGATAATGTACAAGAGCAACATACCCTACCAACCCCCACGTTTTGCAGCACTGTTGTAGCTATACAAACTGTTTTTTACAAATAAGTAATATAACCCACAGTGTAATATCCTTCACTTGCCTAATATACTTTTTGACATATGATGAGAAACTGCAAACTTTAATCCCCAACCCTAGGTTAAAGTGACTGAGCAATGTACCATCCAAACGAAAGGCTGTCATTGTTCTGGCTGGAAACAGACATACTTATTTTCGGGTCTGGCAATAATATTGCTTTAAAGGAAACTATGAAGAAATTGTGCAAGCTGAGTCAAAAACTGGAATATATATTTAAACATCCTACTAATAGGCTTGGAAGAGCATGCATATTAAAAAAATTGCTTTATAAGGAACTGTATTCCCTAGGTAAATCTACTTGACATGTCTTTATTTACTATAGAAGTTGTAATACAGCACTACAGTCCCTCTGATATCACCAATACGTGCATTGCAGAATACCAGATGGATAAAGAAAAGTTTAAGAATGGAGAAAGAAAGGGAAAACAAAGTAGAAATGACGTTGTGTCACTCTATCTGACCCTCTGGGAATTCAGCAGACAAGCAACCTCCCAGCCATGAGGGGTGTTTGTATGCTCATTGCATCATGAAAAAGGACATTATTAAGAAGGCCTTGAAAGAAAAATATAAGACAATATGATTCCAGGGTGTTTCCTCCAGTAAAAACAGGCACAAGGTGTACTTGAACGACTAAGAAGAAACAACGAGAAGCTGGAGGAGATATATTAGCAGTGAATGGAAAGAAATAAGCAGAAACAAGTTGACACAGTGAATGGAACCATAAGAAGCCATCACCCGATCCTCCTCTCTGCGTCTCTGTCATGGACCTGCACTTGTACACAGAGGTCCCAAACCCTCCAGCCACAGGTCACATTTGTGTATTCATATGTGTATCACACCTAGCACTGGTGATGTAAACATAGCAGCTGCTTTAAGCATTTCTCAGCACAGCTCAGATCCTACCTTTATGTTATTTTATAGCCACCACAGTTGTATCCTACTGAATTTACATTAAAGCAGAAAAGTCCTTCATGCCCCAAAAATGAGCAAAGTCTTCACAATGTCCACTTCAGTTACTTATTTCTCCTCTTCTTTCCACCCTTCCCCTTCCCCCTCATCTCCACACATGCTTCTCAAAGGAGAAAGTAACAGAGATATTTGAGATTATAAAGGGTTTTGGATGAGTGAACCTGGAGTGAGTAAAGCTCTTAGAAAAGAATTTAAAGGATCGCAGTGGCATGCAGTCATGTTATATAAACATATTCTGAATGGTACCATCATACACCCAGCCCTGGCGCCACAATTGCATTAAGTGAAATTTTATACAGAAATTGTGAAAGTGCACCGGGCTTGGTTGATTATCTGCTCTTTCTGTTCCCTTTCAGATGTGAAGTAAGAAGCCAAGGTGCAGGAGAAGAATGTGGACAGTGCCAAGAGGTTCCTGACCTAATTTAAGCAAAAGGTTTTCTTTCTCTTTTTTTTTAGTTCCCTTCTTTTTTTCATCTTTCCCTCTCTGGTTTGGTTTCCTCCACGGAGTTCAAAGCTGTCATTCCTGTCAGAAATGAACACCTGGAACTTACTGTCACTGGGATTTAAAATTTTCAAACACTGAAAGAAAGAGAGGGAAGAAATTGGAATAGAGCCATAGCGTAAAAGCTGTATGTTACTTCCTGAACTGTCTAATGAATATTTTCCCTTATGTACCTCCACAATTTTGAAGCATATTTGGAAGGGGAAAAGTTACAATACTATACAGGAATTGTTTATTCTTGGCAAAATAAGTTCATTAAAATGAGGTTCTGATTAAAATGAAATATTAATTTAGGCCTTGAATTGTGCAATCTGCCCGCAAGGGTCTCCTTGAACAATCAGTGCTATGTTTGTCAAGTAGCAAAGCATTGTTGCAAGTAAAGCCAACTCTTTTTGCTTTTAATGTTGTCTGATCTCTTTCCCTGAGCTAGCCCAGGTCTGTTGACCTCCAGGGCAAACTGTGAAGCCTCAGTATTACTTGCACTAATGATGAGTATATGGTTTATGTTTGAAGGGGGAAGGGAGTTGGTAAAAATCTGTTATGTGGGCTATGTGTTAGATTTTTTTGGAGGTTATCTTTCCTGGGGATGATAATTTATCCCAGGTACTACCACTCATAGAGTTTCTCCCCATTATCCTGTCAGTAACAACAGATAGTCTGTACACTAGCAATGAGAGAAGAGACAGTCACTGTCCAGCCGTTTACATACTGGAGTGAAACATTGCAAGGAAATAAATTTTATGACATTTCTATGACTTTTGACACACACACACACACACACACACGAGTTATATTTTTTGTCATCAGATAAAATTTCTGGTCCCTGAGATATGTGCAATTTTGATTTAAACTTTTTAATTCGCTTTCTCGACACACACACACAGAGGTACTCACACATTAAAAAAAAAAAAGAAAAAAGAAAATATGCCTCCCTTTATTTTTTTACATCAGTTCTGAGTATAAATAGTAACCTTTGTGCTTCTCTAGTGGAGAAATTCAATACTGTGACAGCACATATCCCAAGCAACAGAAGAACCCAACAGGGAGCATCTGTGTCAGAGTTAAAGTCAAGACACGTTTTCCAAAACTCTTAAATAGCTAGAGCCTGGGAAATCCCTTCAGAGAAATCCCACACAAGAAATTATAGATAAACAGCAGAAATAGGTTCTTCCTACACATGAGCTTAAAAACTACACCAGTGATGTCAAATAACGCCTGTTTTACCTCACAATGAGCAAATACATTATGAAAATTCCACACAAATTCTGTTATTTTACTGGCTGTACTGGCACTGTATCAACTAGCAAAGAATCTCTTGCTTTTCCCTGGGCAGCCCTGGGTCATGCTGGTGCGGTAGTGTATTTTAGACCTCTGAAGGATGCCCTGCTGTTTGTAGCCTCATCGAACAGTATCTGTTGTTGGCAGCACAGCACTGCAGTTCCAAGGGGGAAGGGGGAAGCTGTCAGACTGAGCCAGTTTTTGTTTTCTCTGCTGTAGTTTCTGGCCTCTTGCTTCCTCTGAGAAGGTATTAAACTGTTTAACATAACTACGATTTCTATTTGCCTCCTGACCTAAGAAACTCCAGTAAAAACTTTAAATCAGGCTGCAAGGAGATGCTGGGTCACAGTAGGGAAGCAGATCTCCAGAAGCTGAGAACGACACACATTAAAAGTTGATATTGCCAAAACATTTCTGAAATGAGAATATTTAATCCAAATCATTGTTGGGATAAAAAATATCCACAGAAACAAGGCATGGCTGAAACTGTCCTCCTCCCTTCCAGCTTTATGAGTGCCCTATCAGAGTCTAAGTGAGGATTCCATGAAAAGCATCCTTGCTCCAGTGCCACTTTAAAGGTAGGAATGTCATGGGATGACACAGTACACAAACTGAACAGACAGCAATGAAGCTATCCCAGAGCATTTTACATCCCTTTACATTTTACATCTCCACAGCTCCTCAGCTTCTCAGCTCCTCAGCTTCTCACTTGCTGAAATCACATCATGTTCACTGCAAGTGAAATATGTAAGCTGCCTTCAGGATACAAATGATATTTTCTACAGATCTGTTTCTAACTAGTAGGCATTCTAGTAGGTGGGAGAGGGGCCCAAAGGGAATGGAAATAAGAATAGATGGAGACTGAAAAGGGATTGTCCATGTTCTGAATGACACTATTTCTACTAAGTTCCTATATTGCTACTACCATGAGCAGAAAACAGATGACCCTCCTTTTAGGATAAAACCAGTGCATTATGCATGATCTGGACACTCTCTCAGGATGGAGGCTTTCAAGGAATGGCAGTCTGTAGTGTAGTTTTCAGTTCAAGAATCAGACATACATGCATAAGTTTCTATAAGAGGTGTCTACAAGTGTGCAAGGAATCTAAGCTGTGATTATAGTCAAGAGGTACATAGGGCTCAGCTGCTCCCACGTTGGCATTTACTGCTTTTGAGAAGCCTTAGAGTACTGAGATATAAACTGAGTGCCCTGAGTTTGCCTTATGTTCATAGAATCATATAGAATCATAGAATCACCANCTTATATTTTACATCTCCACAATTCCTCAGCTCCTCAGCTTCTCAACTTCTCACTTGCTGAAGTCACATCATATTCACTGCAAGTGAAATTCGTAAGCTGTCTTCAGGCTACAAATGATATTTTCTACAGATCTGTTTCTAGCTAGTAGGTATTCTTATGGGTGGGAGAGGGCCCCAAAGGGAATGGAAATAAGAATGGATGGAGACTGAAAAGGGATTGTCCATGTTCTGAATGACACTATTTCTACTAAGTTCCTATATTGCTACTACCATGAGCAGAAAACAGATGACCCTCCTTTTAGGATAAAACCAGTGCATTATGCATGATCTGGACACTCTCAGGATGGAGGCTTTCAAGGAATGGCAGTCTGTAGTGTAGTTTTCAGTTCAAGAATCAGACATACATGCATAAGTTTCTATAAGAGGTGTCTACAAGTGTGCAAGGAATCTAAGCTGTGATTATAGTCAAGAGGTACATAGGGCTCAGCTGCTCCCACGTTGGCATTTACTGCTTTTGAGAAGCCTTAGAGTACTGAGATATAAACTGAGTGCCCTGAGTTTGCCTTATGTTCATAGAATCATATAGAATCATAGAATCACCAGATTGGAAAAGACCCATCAGATCATCGAGTCCAACCATTCCCATCAAATTCTAAACCACGCCCCTCGGCACCTCGCCCACCCATCCACCCCATTCTGCTGAGTATGGCTGATTCCTTATGGTATTGACTTGGTAAATGTGAGAAAGACATGGGAGGCCATGGGCCACTTCCCCCTAAAATAGACATCAAGGTTTGGTTAACTGAATTGCTTTCCAGAATCCATTCAGTTATCTAGTTATCAATGTCTACATCCTCAATATCCAGTTCTCTTCATCTAAACACTTAAACATAAGCGTCTCCATCCCAGAATGAATCCCAACCCTGCACTTCAGTTGAGTGTAGTTATAAGTAGAGTTCTATAAGCCTGCATCAAGAGTACAGTGCCCACCACTATGTTGTTAGGTCACTGCTTAGCCCTGGGGCCAGGTGACATTTTCCCTCAAAATTAGTAGGCGCAGTCTGGGATTTAGCACAGGTCAGGGACTAGTTCAAATAAGCAATTTAGATGCAACTAACCTGTTTTGAAGGGTAAGATTCATATGACGTGCTGTATTCACTATCATCTTTGAAAACAAATATTCTGTAACACATGCTCCTACATCTCTGACTTGTGCGTCATATCATTGAAGGTCAGCTAAGTGGGATTTACTGGCATTACAATCTCAGATTTAGGTTCCAAAAAACCTACTTTATTGATTTTCAACTCTTAATCTGTAACCAAGAGTTAAGCACTCTATTTCCCTAACTGGAAAATAAATCAGGATTTGATATTTTGAGAAAATTGAATATCTAACAGAAAATATTTCTCTAATATATTTCAGAGAACATCACTTAAAGATTCCATTATATTGTTTAAAGTTTCAGTGAATTTCTGTTATCTGGAGTCCCTGTTAATAAGGATGATGAGGATAATAGGGATGCCAGAGCCTATATACATACATTTATGTGATACCCAAACATCTGGTTGGAAATTAATATCCCCCCTGAGCTTGCAGAGGTGGTCATTCCAGCTTCAAATGAATTTTCAGAGAAAGTTATAGCTGTATGCTCCTCCTCTTGGCACTCCACATGCAGGCACTGAGCATGAGACAGGAAAGAGCAAAGTCCCTCTCCTGAGTCTAGCTAAGCTCACCTGCTTGGCCTCCATAAAATATGTATTCCCTTATCTATATTTCCCTTCTGAGAATGTTTATATTTATTTTCGTTATACAAAACATCCCCACTCAGTCCATACTTGCATTTCACCCTCATCAGCGTGGATCTTTCCTGCTATTACAGTGCAGGTATTTGGCAAACCAAGATAACAGCAGGGAGCTTTGTTACAACCCAAAGACTAAAACTGAAAAGCCTGTAAGTGGGAGTGTTTTTCTGATGGAAAGTGAGGCACCAGCTGTTTCTTAAGGGTAAAACCTCTCCTTGAACCAGTACCTCTGTGTTTGTATTATGTGGTTCTTCTCCTTATATCTATTTTAATTTTCATTTACATCAAGATTGTTTTCTTAGAGCTGTCTCATATAGCGAAGGGGAAGGAAAGCATGAATAGACTATTGACTGCTCTAGCTTCATATATAATACATATGGCACTCTTATCTGTCAAAAATATTATCTTTATAGCAGAATATATTTAAGAGGTTGGAGCACTCTGTTTGTTTTGGCAGAGGACAGGATTCAGGATGACTAGACACATCGAGCATTATCATAAGGGTCAAGATGCTCGGGTTGTGTTTTCCCCTCTTCCTACATTGCCTTAGGAAGTCATAGGGTTCTTCTATGCTCCATGTATGTTAGATACCTACCTCCAAAGCTGTGACAGGATTTTCCTTCACTTACTCATAGCAGTGCGTTTTCATCCATATAAGCCCATTTTGATGCCCCTCCCTTAGTTTCATGGCAGAAAAGACAGAGGGAGTATTTACGAGATTCTTGGTGCAGCCATTTTATCTCAAGATCTCGTATCTTCTTCCAGCCTTCCTATCAACACTTTAACCTTTTACAGCTGCCTTTAACAGCTGTATGGCTGCCTCTGTCCCTTCTCTTGTTGCCTCCTGTTCTGTGCTTCATTCAGAAGTGAAGGGGAACAGTAGAGAAGGTGCTACACTTACCTTCTAAAGAGGTAGTTCCATCTGCCAGCAAGAAGAGGTGAAGCATTCTCATCATACAGGGTTAAGGGGAAGAGACTGAGATAATGCCCCATCCCCAGACTTGCCTGCCTCCCAGGACACAGCGATTCTCCATTGCTTAAATGCTGTCCAATCTTTTGAAGTTGTCAGATGAAAGATAAGGTGATAGCACTGTTCGAGGTTTGTGTGAGTACAAAGAAGCACGACTCTTTTCACAGAAGCTGAATAAACTTGCTGATTTTTCTCATTTAATGGGAATTTCCTTACTTCGTTGAGTGGAAGCTGTTTTGCTAGTCTACTGAGAGATGTTGATCCAAAGATATTGGGAGACTACTCCTCGGTACCGTTAGTATTTATGCTTTACCTCCAAATATGCATGAACAAAGGCAGGTAGATGCAAAAGGAGAAAATAATCTACTCCTTCCTGGTTTTTTCTGCACATACATTGCCGTGAGAGTGCCAAATAAGAGAAAAAGGAACAGAATCTTTCAGAGCTCTGAAAATGGAGTATCACCATAGTAGGCAGAAGCAGTTCCTGAATGACAAAGCAAGCTCTGTCCTATTTTACAGCCCAAAATGGAGCACCATCATGCAGGAAGAGAACCAAGGTAGAGATTTGTATTATATGCTGTGTGATCAGTTGAAGGGTATGTATGTCAGTCATAACCAAAACTGAATTTCAGTAACATGAACCTTTGTTCAAAAATGAAAGCTTGGCTACTATTAGTACTGATAGAAAGACTTTAAGTTTGGCTAACAGAGGAAAGCTATCACTCTTTATTCCTTCTATGTGTTTAAATACAGCCCTTCAGATTAAACCAATATGGTTATTGTCACTGACCTGTTCAAATTCACAGAAGACACAAACTTTCAGTAAAGAGCATTGGCATAGCTACATAGAGATGAAGGATAAATTCACCGTATCGACTCACCTGATATGCAGGATATGCAATTTAGCAGGTTTGCGTATATCTTCAGTAGCTTGATGATCTTCAGTGGGGTGCTCACTTTGAAACGCTTGACGAAGGCACAGGTAATCTATAATATATCCTGCGCAACAGGAACTTTGTTAATGGCAAAGGAAGGAGAGGGAAAGTACATGGTGGGAGCCGCTCAAGCTCCTTCTTCAAGAAAGATTTTCACATGCCATTTTGTACAACGTGTTGTATTCCAAGGACAAAAGCAAAGAGCTCTTCAGAAGTTGCTTCATGAATTGGAGATAAAAGTAATCCCTGCCAGGGATGGTTTAGCAGTATGCATATATGGAGGAGGAATTTCAGAGGAAGGGAAATACCCCTCCACCCCATCCTGAGTTTTCAATACTACTTTGTAGTTCTGCCCACTTTTGAAGTAGCTTAAAAGAGATGGAAGTAGTTGGAATGTTTTTACACCAGAAATACTTCCTTTTGTATAATTAAAGTTACTGTGTTTGGCTCCTAGACTGAGAGGCTCATAAATGTATTTCCAGTAGCAACCAGTTAATAGTTAATACCCATCCTATCAAACCAAGTTAACTCATGTTCATTTTGGGTTTCATCCAGAGCTCCTTGATGTCAGAGGAAAGAAACAATTGACTTAAATGGGCTTTGGAGTAGACCCTACAAGCTGAAAGGGACAGATAATCTGGTTCTTTTTGTAATAGAAAGGGACAAAACAAAAAACTACCAGATAAATGACACCATGATAAAAGGACAGAGTGGTTTGTATGATGCAGAGTTGCAATAGGGAGAGACAGGAACCCTCATGCTTCTGAAGGTTATCATATCAGCTTTTAGAAATCAGGAGGAAACTTAATGATGAGATGACAATTTGTCTTTCACATCTGATACCGTAGGATTCATGTACCTTTCCCTGGATTAACATCTGGTCAGGGATGTATAAAAAGTATTACAAGGGACGACCTTGGGTTTTATGTGTTCTGGCCAGACTTGTGATATCATATGTTGAAGTTGTCTGGTTAAAAATAGAGATCAAATACAGATATGAGGAAAGGATCCTGAAGGACACACAGGCTTCAAGAAGGTTTAGAAAGAATCCAACTCAATATGTTGAGTGTTTTTTCTGGCCAAGCTGGATGAATTATTGAACGCTACTAGGACCTCTGACATGAGTTCAGTACTCAGCAGGTTTCCCATGGGAACAGGCATCAGCAATGCAAATTCTGTACCCAAGCCCCGCAGCATGATTGCCAGATCCAAGCATTACAGTCATGAATAAATCCCCTTTTCACTCCTCTTACAAATAATGAAAATGTTGGAAGTAAAGAATTTGAACCCTTGTTTTCAGTTCACCTTATTGTTTAAGGAATTAGAATACCACAAACACTCTAAAAGCTCTATGACTATGACTATGACTATGAGAAATTACTTTGTTGCTTAAACCAAAGATGAGGTACTCATTTCCCAGTGGATTTCTACTTATGTTCCCACTTGATTTGTCTGCATCCCATTTCCACATTCTTTCTCTGATTTCTTTCCTCAAACCCCTGGTGCCGATGTTTTCCATGACATCCTGGAGGTGAACTTTTTCCCTACAATGAAACCAACAGTAAAATGCCTATTGAAATCAAAAGGGCCAAGTTTGTGTCAGTGACAATTAGCTTCACTTCCTAGTTTGCATTTTGATACTGTAGTTAAATCCTCTGTGAAGCTCTCTGCTGTGAAAATTTTGCCAACATTAACAGCCATGTATTTCCTGTGGTGAAGATGCTGCAGCTCCCCTGTGCAGTTCCTCCATCCAAAATCAAACATTATTGGTTAGATGTCACTGTCTCATTCACATTAGAGTTACAGCGGCAGTGATATTGCATAATAGTAAACATATGACATTGGATATTAATTCTTCCACGTCACTCTGGTTTGCTGTGTTCTTTTTCTTATTTTTAGGTTGCAAGTTCAGCCAATGTCACGCTTTCTGTACTGTCTAAGTGTTCTAGAGATTTTTAAACCGATGTAGAGAACCTTTCCATAGTTCCAGTAACCCAAAAGATCATCTCAAATCTCCCAGGCCAAAGAGCTGACATGAAAGTCTAGTCTTCCAAAACCTTCTTCAATTGTGCAAAATATCAGTTGAGTGATTTGATATGTCGCTTGAGTTTACCATACTTTGATACCTCTAGTTCTGAAGTGAGGTAACAAACTTATCTTTTTGAGGGCAAAATGATGTTAATTCTTCTCTTGAGAGATTATTCTGGGGACTTCTATCAATGCAAAGCCTTACTAAAGCAGTCCAATGGACATACGTCTAGAGGAAAAACAATGCAGAGATATGAAAATAGGAGAAAATTATAGAGGGTCTAACCTCAATTTGCAATTGCATATACATGATTTCCTTGTTGTGAGATTAAATCCTTAATTTGTGTTTACTGATCTGGGTCAAAGGATGAGAGTGTGGGAAAGATGATTATAATTTCTTTTCTGCATGCAGTTTTAAAGCAACAGCTTTTAAAGCAACTCCGTTTCCTATTTAGAATTTAAAGCATGACAGTTTCTTTAAAGGCAACAGGAGCATGTAGGTAAATAAATAAGACTTATATACATAAGAATTAAAACAAAAATGCAAACAAGCACACTACATTTCCTCTTTAAAACAAAGAAACAAGAACAAAATAAAACTGCGGACTCCGCCCCATATTACCCCCACTTAAATCCCAGACTACACCAAAAACAAAGTGCACAAATGGTTAATACAGTTGAAGGAGGTAAATTGAAGCACATGAGAAATCAAATAGAAATCTAGTTTAATCATCTTATTAGGATAAAAAAAATATTATTATTTGACTATGATGCTATACAGATGCAAATGGACCAATAATATTTACAAGTACTACTGTGAAGGAAGTTTTCCTGTTTGTTTGCATAGGGGAGGAGCCCTTTCATTCTGGCATTTGAAAGGCAGGGAAAAGGCCTCATTTGTAAGCAAACATACAGGAAACAAACCGAAAAGTACATGCATGTTCAAGTAGCTTGAGAAAACTATTGGCTTTCTTCCAAAAATCCAGCACCATTAGTGGAGCTGATGTGTCTCCCTAAAACTGTCACAATTATTTCCTTCATCAGAAAAAAGGGGGCTGGTGTTGCAAAAGTCTTTCAGGGTTCTTGAAATATTAACTTTTAAACCAGTGTCTAGTACAGATAGGAAGAGATATAAGCTGTGTAAAGAGAAGGAAAAGTTCTTGTACAATGTTTTCCATATAAGAGGTTAGGTTGGAGGAATTTTATTTTTTCATTTTCTGCTGTATTTGACTGGGATAAAGTTTGTTTTCTTTATAGTAGCTAGTAAGGAGTTGTGTTTTGGATTTGTACTGGAAATAGTGTTGATAATACAGGATGTTTAGCCATTGCCGGGCAGTTGCTAACACAGAGGCAAGGCCTTTGCTGCCTCTCATACCGCTCCACCAGAAAGACTGCTGGATACACAAGAAGTTGGGAGGGGAAACATCTGGGACAGATAACCCCTGCTGACCAAAGGGATATTCCACATCATATGGCCTCATGCTCAGCATACAAATCTAGAGGAAGAAGAAGGAAGGGGATGACATTTGGAGTGATGGTATTTGTTTTTCTGAGAAACTGATACATGCGATGGAGCCCTGCTTTCCTGGGGATGGATGAACACCTGTCTGATGGCAGAAAGTAAAGAATTAATTCCTTGTTTTGCTTTTCTTGCATGTGCAGCTTTGCTTTACCTATCAAACTGCCTCTTTCTCAACCCACGAACTTCCTCAGTTTAACTCTTCCGATTCTCTCCCCCATCCCAAGGTGGCAAGGAGTGAGTGACTCTCTGGTACTTATCTGCCAGGTGGGGTGAAACCATGACATGGTTAAAAATTGTTTGCACCAGAAAAAAATCAATAATGAAATCAAACTGCTAAATGGAAAAATATTGATAACACATTGTTTTTTAATTAGTAAAACAGAAAAAAAAATTAAAATGCAAATTTTTCAACCAAGACAAACAGAAGTGTTTAATTTTAACAGCTGATATTAATTCTATATTTTGCCAGCCTATCTCACCACAAAGTAATATTTTCCTGGAATTTCCAGGTAGTTTAAAAGGAAACAAGATTTATGATTAAAGAGTGGTCTGGCACTGAAGATTTGTGGTTTATTTCCCATACGTGCAATAGAATATTCACTTCCGAATATTAACAAGACATTAATTCTATGACTACTTTTTGTTTGTAAAAACGTATTTTTTTTCCAAAGATATTTTGACATGAAAAAAAAGCAACAGCCCAACTGACCTTTAATTGTTTGCCAAAAAGCTAAAATTTATTTTTCAGTGTGTGCTCAAGCTGTTCTGGCAGATAATCCACTTGGGCTCACATTGCATTTTCTTAGTCTCATCTTAGACTGGGTGTATCTTTGTGAACTTTACTGATATTTACATAGAAAATCAAGTTGAGTTCTCCTATCTTTTATTAGGAAAAAAAATTTATTTAGGAAAAAAAAATCCTCCAAGTAAGTCCAAGAGTCCAAAATCAGTTCTTACACCGGTGCTAGTCCTCATGACTAAATCTCATTCAGACATCTTATTCTGAAATAGATGTCTGAGATATGTGGGATGAGTCATACCCAGCATCTCATTCTCCATGGACTGCAAAGGGAATTGTGGGGGGTTACTTCACCTCCAGTCACCTCACTGTAGATTATTTGAATTTCACCTGGTCTATCACTAATGCAATTAGTGGAAAAAAATGTGGGACATCAGCAGGACTTCTTATAAAACAGGCATCATGATTTATCTTCTGGAACTGTGTAACATTCTTCATAGACTAGAGAGTGAGATTTGATTCCTAACCTTTAGATGGCTAAAGCAAGAGAAGATAAATCTCACCCAAAATGCATAAAGCAAGAAGTCTGTGACCCCAAAGTGGGCTTTTTTTGCTTTTACAGCAATGCAAATAGTATGAGAAACAGAAACTCACCAACACAGCTCAAAACAGGCTGAAAGCTATTAAACCTTTCAGGTGAATATCTCCTTCCAGCTTCTGCTGATATTATTGGTTTTTTCAGAACCGTGCAAGAAAAGAACCTTTTCAACCGTATCGGCCATCCAGCACCCAGACAAGTCAGAGATCAATCACTGCAAATCCCACCTAGTAACCACTGTTACTGTTCCAAATGCACAGTTCTGGATTTCTGTCCCCCATACAGCATCAGACACATCAGCATATGTAGCATTATATGAACCTAACCTGAAGTTTGTTGTAAGGTTATTCAAAGGCACCCACCTCTTAACAACAACATCGCTCAAAACCAAGATTATCACCAGATATAGCGACACTAACACCCACATCTACCTCAACTCATATCACAAATCAAAAGTTAGAACACCCAAAAAAAACTCAGCTCCACAGACAGCTCTCTTTAAACGTTAGTGCACAACTGACCACAAAAGCAATAAAAACTACATCCCTGCCTCCTTTGTGGGGCTGTTCTTTAACTTAACCGCTTTATTTGCAGAAATAAGGAAAAACATCTACGTCTGAGCAAACAGCAGAAAGACTAAAAGAAAACCCATATTGCCACTTTCTCTGCTCAGTGAGTTGCTTAAGAAAATAAGAAAAGTCACCTTCCTCTGGGTGTCAGATGCCTACAGATGGCAATGTAGCCCCTACAGCCCAGCTCGAGCGTATTAAGGGTTATGACATGCACATTGCCACTACCAAAATGTGACTTGAAATGTGCAAAGTGGCCTCTCAGAAAAAGTCTCAGAAAAAATTTTTCTTAGCTGACAACGGAAGCAGTCTAAGAAGGGTAGATTTCATAAAATATATCAATAACGAAAAAGACAGTCAAAGAAATAATCTTGCTCCCTCCAACAAATCTCCTTTTCTTGCCCCCTCCCTGAACATTTCTGACTGTTCTTAAGTACATTAATATATCCACAAAAGGAATTTAGACCTTTCAGTAGTCACAGGAAAGACACAAATTTTCCATTCCTTTTGCTATTAATGAGCTATTAAAAAACAAATCAAATTTGCCATCATGGGAGCTAAGACGAAGCCTCCAAAAAATGTTGTGGAAGAACTGTTAGGTTTCAAAATCCACCTTGTGTTTTAAGAAATTGGGTTGGCATCTTTTTCACAAGTCCAATCATTATCCAAAATATTTCAAGATAAACTACCTCAAAGTACAGATACTCCAGCTTGGAGCATTTCAGACAACAACACAGACCTTTCATGTATGCTTGTGAAGAAATACCCTAATGCTTTCAAGATTCCCAACTTGGAGACTTTAAATGGAAAGTAAGAAAGAGTATTTATAAGAGAAAAGGAAGGAAACCCCACATGCACCTTCAACAACACAGTGACCTCTTATCAGAACACTTGTCCAGGACATGGGAGACCAAATTGGCTGTTCCCCTTGGTGTGTCCATACACATATCATGAAAAAAAAAGACTCTGCTTGGAAACATGATAGTGGACTGAGTGATGGGAAAGTATGTTCATAGTTCTGTCTTTAGAAACTGTCCCTGCATTAAAAAGCGGGGGGGGTGGGGTGGGGGTGGAGGAATGGCACCATCTCCTCCAAACCCCCCAAATTCTCAACTTCATTGAGCAGCAACACAAAGACATAATTTAAGCGCATAGTAATTAATAGCATGCCTGTGATCAGAAAGCAGCCTATATACTAGTGCATATTCTAAGGGTGATTTCTGGTCATTTCATATGTAAGAGTCAGTAGACAATATGCAAAACCAGTCTCCACCTGAGTGACCGACATGTAGGACTCTTTCCATCAAAATGAGCCCACAATCACTAAAGAGCAATGTTTTCTTTTAGACTTTCCTTCCAAGAGAATGGTGAATTATTTTTTAGACATCTCTACATGGGGACTACAGAGCACTTTGAACTCTCTGAAGAGAAGTTCATACTTTTCTCAGGCAAGTGGAAGATCAGGTTGTGCTTATGCAGGATTCAAACACACATTTACTATGTTCCTCAGAAGTTCCCTGACCATTGCATTACAATAAAGGCAGATTTGTCCACTTAGTTAATGAAAGGGAACATACAGTCATGCAACTGGCACTGTAGGACAGGCAGTGAGAAGTAATTAAACTCCATACCACCTAAATCTTAGGTAAATTGTGTTTACCCTTATTGATGTCCCCACCACCGGTGATGTTCCCCTTCCTTTGACAAGCAAGGGCTGATTTGGGGTCCTTACCGGATGGAGACATCACCTTTCAGCACTAAGACAGTCATCTTCTGGTTTAGAAATGGTAGGATTCAAGGAAAAAACAGTTTTTCATATTTTCTTGAAGGCAACAACCCTGTACTTTGTGCTTACCAGATCCCATTCTATGGCAGCACTTCATATAGGGTATATAGGATTTTTACACAAAATATATTAGTCACATAGCTTAATGCAGTCTCAAAAAGTCCTTAGATATTTATGTACTAGGAGAATATAGACACTATATAATTGGGGCTATGCTGGGATCTATATGAAACAGTAACAGAAATTAGTGTAATTTCAATAAAGCCTGTTCTGGTTCCATTTATGTCAATGCAGAGACTCTATAAGACAAGTGGAAATAAAAAGAGGATGCTGATGTGGAAACAGCAGGCTGAAGGCAATTTGTTTAAAGCTTCTGCATGATTGTGGATTAATTCTGTAGAGGAATAAATGTGCATGCAGTTTCAGGACAGATGCATGGGAAGAAGGTGTTTCTAGCTAATGCAAAGCAACATACTTTCTGGAAAAAGAGCTTCCAAAAGTTTTCAGCACTGTTGTGGGCTGAGTTAAACTGATATACAGTGGAAGAGGACATTGCATTTCTCTTGGAAAATGAGAAGCACATGGGAAATAGAATTGTCAGGGTTTTTGCCTGGAATTGAAAATGTTTGAATGTTGAAGTCTTTAATGTAGGGGGTTTATCAACAGAAGCAGAATCTGTGGTTTCTATCTGACTAGTAGTGAGGTCTGCAAAAGGTACTTCCTGCTGATGAAATTTTATAGCTAGAGATTTTGGTCCAGATTTTGTAGTCAGGAAGCCCTTGAAAAGTTGTTTGCTGCTGTCGAACTGTGGGAATTAATAGATTTAAAATTAACTACTGACATATTTTTTGAGGCAGCCCAGAGTGTAACAGCAAAGATCCTAGTGCAAGTGGAATAGAGAAGTGTCCCTCTGTGTCACTGTAGGCACAAGAACAGTCAGTGTTGCAAGCTGCATTTTCCATGGGCTGGAAGGCAATCTATATACCAACAGGGCAAATTATGATTTGTATCGTTGTATCCTCACCTCCCAAATGCATAGTCTATAGAATGCAAATAACCGTGACAAAGATCATCTGATAATACTCCTGATTTTCAGTGTCTTAAAAGCTGTCCACAATGAGATGTCCCAATTATCAGACTCTGGGAACTAAAACACAAAGAAATCCTTCTGTTTTTACATTGGCTCAGCAGCCAGACTAAGTAATAGAGGAGCCCGAAACCACACAAGCTACAAGGAAATATCCACATCTCCATTTTGACAGTTTTCTTCCCTAAAGCAAAGTAAATTATGTTATTGTTACTTAAGGTCCAAAACTCTACAAGTAACTTAAAATATGTAACGTGCATATAGGCAGCAATTGCCTCTTTTTATTTGCTGTATAAGAAAGGGGAAGATTTGAATACAACGCAAAAGCATGTAAATAGAAATAAACCAGAAGTGCTGAAATAAAGGATGACCTGAAAGAAGTTATTGTGGTAACAAGGTCAGTAAAGAGCATATTACACTGTCAGAATGAATAACAATGTGAACATCACCTACAGTCATGCAGTCTGATATGGATAGATATTCCAAGTGCCCATCGCCTCCATGGAATTTGGTATGAATGTTTCCTACCCTCATCTGCATCTTACCAGGGGCTCAGGACCAACAATTAATGTGAGAGGGTAGGAAAGGGAAGATCCAATGGGGACAAAAGCTTCATAGAAAGTATGATTCCTGTGAATTAAAAAACAACACCTCATTCCTCATGGGTGGCTTAGAAACAGCATGAGAAACATGATAGATGGAATTTTTTTCAGATCCTAAAACTAGCCCGAGTTGTTAAAAATGCAGGTAGGAAATTCTGCTTCCAAGAAATTATTTTCCCTTTGAGAATAGTACAAAAGTTTCTCCAACAAGCAGGGCTATGAAGAAATAGAGCACTCCTTTAGGGTATGTCTCTGTCCCAAGGAAATCAATGAGAGTTTGCTAGTAAAGGTCTTGGGAGCAGGATATGGCCCATAATTTGATTAACAGATTATTTCAGTCTGTGTAGATTGACTTTTCAAAGACATACACAGATAAAAGACTTCTATTTTCATGTCACACTTATCTTTCTTTGTTGTAGCATAAAAGTCTGTAAAATGTTACCTTACTCCTAACTCATAATACAGCTGTTTTACTTACGCTCACAATATTTCATCCTGCCAGGGCCATGATGGTGGATAATCTAATTATGTAGTTAATTCCACACATGCATTGTGGCCTTTAGGGAAATCACAATTTGGGACTAGAAGTTTCACTTCAAGTGTGGTTCAGTGCTGACAAAGAACTGTAACAGCACCGTCTCTCCTGTGTAGCAATACTACATGCCTGATACTCTTGCTCTTCTCTTGAGATTTAGGTGATCCTGCTGAGAACGGGACAGGGTGGTTTATCTGTTCGGGCAGAAGAGAGTGAAAGAGAGAAACCCTTGATAGACAGATGGACAACCAGACCCACATCAGATGTCCTGTATTGAAATAAACTGCCTATTGACTGTATTGCATCAAGTTAATATGGTAGTGCAGACAGTCCAGTAAGGCTGATAACAGGTATGGTTGGCCCCAGAGGGTAGGTTCCTCCAGGAGGTCCTCCAAGTCACATCTGAAGTTGGCAGCAGGGAAATTCTCATGGTGTGGTTTGGGATACCAACTCTTGCTGATTTAAGTCAGGATCCTGGTCACGGATGCTGGTTGTGCATCATACAGAAGAGCTTTCTTGAAAACAAGACGCAGAGAGAATTTCATAAACATAATTTTTCCATGCTATGTCAGAGAAAAAAAAAATTGTGTTCTATTAGTGGTAATATAAGAAAGATTTTTCATATGTATTGTATGAATATGAATATTTCACCTGGCGAAGAGGAGGCTGAGAGGAGACCTCATTTGTCTCCACAGCTACCTGAAAGGAGGCTATAGAGAGGAGGGTAATGGCCTCTTCTCCCAAGTGACNCATAGCAGCAGTAAGATCACAACTCTTTCCCCATGTCTTTCTCACCCAAGCACATTTATAAAGGACATTGGTGTGTGGTGACAGGCACTTTCAGCTTCATAAACTTTCA
>WAAB01019796.1:0-21669 GCA_013389865.1 Piaya cayana
TGATTCTATGATTCTAATTATAAAAGGAGATGGTGAGGCTGCAATATTGATTGAGATTTTGGAAGAGAAACTAAAGTAAACACAGTACATTCTGCTAGCACCACATCTTCATTGTGCCAAGTTAGATAAAACAGGGCCAGAGGATTTGCGCTATAGAAGTTTGTCAAATGCTCCCCTTGACAACAGAAAGTCTTTCCTAAAATGGTGCCTCTGAAGGATTTGCGTCTTTTCCATACCATTTCCCGTGAAGCAACATGCTCACAAAGAGAAAACAAAAAAACCCATCCTAATTGGTTTTGAAATGGAGATTCTCTGTAAAATCCCAATGGTTTCCAATTGTTTCAAATTCAAAGTATTTCTAAGTATATGCAGAATTTAAAGCACAGAAACAATTGGACAGTATAAATAGATGGAGTTCAAGCATCTCTCGTTGCTTTTCTGCCATCGTCCTAGCAAACACAGTATGACATTGAAACTTTGAAGACAGACACTACCAGGCTTTAGCAAAGGTCAAATGCCTGCTTGAATTAGCTAGGTTAAAATTCACCTGCCTATGCCTATGCTGTTCCTCTGCTTCCCCATCCTATGGCAGTTCCAGATGACTCCCTGCCTTTTTCTGGGCATTATAAATTCCCACCAGGAAACAGCATGCAACAGAGGCCCTCAGTCGCTGCATCAAATCTTTGAATTAAAAACCATAAAGAGGAGCTCTCTGTGAAGAAAAAGTGAATTTGGAGATTCTTGTTTGCTGCTGAGGAGATCTTCTGAAGTTTCAAAAAAGCCAGTTTCCAAAGGCAATGAAAATGTAATTTCTTCTGCTAGTCCCCATGTTTTCTTTGCTAGAATTTTTTGAGGATGTGTTTTCTTGTAAGATTTGCTAAATAGTGTAGTTACAGCTAGTTTCATATTCATAATTTCCTTTGGTTTTACTGTGATTTCTATATGAATTTGTGGGCAGAATTGGATGTCTGAGTAATTTATAGAGAAGTTCAATACTAGATTTGTGTGAATAATTGATTTTTCGGCTTGTTTGTGATTTTTTTAAAAATAGACTGTTTAGAGTCCAGCTGAAAAAGAGTCTTTGTTAATGTCCTGAATGCCTCTGTAAGTTCAAGGGAAAAACAATTCACTCTGAAATATTTTATTCTTGGGTAGTCTTAATTTTAATCAGTTTAAGTGTACTGAGAACAGAGCAATTCAAATTGAAAAGGAAAACTAACAAAAACATTTGAGTTTTTCCAAGACTTCTTCAAAAGAAACAATTTTGTCAATTCAACTTTTTCTTTTCTTTCCTCTTAAACCAAAAAGGCATTTTGAAAGGAGCTTTTACAACCAAAGTATTTGTCTAGCTGTAACTATTGCTGAAAATCACTACCAAACATGAAGAAATTGAGTTTTGTCTTTTCTGTAATTTCTGTTATTCTTAACGTCTTTGGTGTTGTGTATCGGAACTTAAGCCCCTAATTTAAATGTCAAAATATATTGAAAATAAAAATGAACTGAAAGAAAACACTGAGTTCTGAGCAACCTCGGTAAATGAAGGTGGACTGGTTTAGTTTGTTTTAATACAAACTTAATTTTTCAGGATTAACTGAAACTCTGTTAACAGGTAAATAAAAATACTTACAGTAGAAAAAGAAGCATCATTATTTGCAAATAACCCTTTTTCTCACAGTCTGAGGTCTATTCTGTTTTCAGAGTACACTGAAATATTTCCGTTGCCTTCAGATCTCTACTGCCCATGTCCCATCTAGGTTGTCCTATTGTTGTCTCCAACCTTTATAATTTTTTCCAGGCACAGGCTCCCAATTCTCACATCTGTTCAAGCAATACAGTACTGTACCCTCCTATTTCTTATTTATACCAGTCTCTCGTTTCCATTCTTCTGCAGCTTGCTACATTTTCCTCTTTCCCTGACATTGTCCTATCTTTTTCCTCCCTATCACATCTTGCTGTTGGATTGCTTCATGCTGCATTCCATTTGCATACTGAATATCAGCAAAGACAAGGTAGCAATGTCGTGGGACATGACCCGCAACATTTAGATTGAGACGCACATTTTTGGATCACTCACCCTAATCCCGATTGAGATGAAATGCATCTGAGCCACAGCTTTGGCAGATGGCTCACAAATCAGGTGTTTTCAAAATCCTGCCCCCCTCCTAAAAAAAGTAGGAAGCATTTATGTATGCTTTGTAAACTCCAGCACTCCACTTCTGAAAAAGAACCCAGTTCTTTCCTTGGGTGTCCAGGTGGGGATCAGTTTTCAGGGGATTTCCCAAAACATGGTTCATGCTATTTTCTGTCTAAGCCAGAAATTCTATCTTGATTTTTTTTGGAAAGGGTTTTGCAGAGCCCTTTGAGGGGGTGAAATTTTTGTACTTTTTTTTTTCTTTTCTTTTTCCTATTTAATTTTTGGAGTTCACCTAAGCCTCTTGCTCAGCCTCCTGCAGATAATTAGTTTGAATGCCATTTCCATCCGCTGTGCTAATATGAAATCAGACAATGTCAGGAACTGATAGAATGGGTTTTGAAATAAGATTACTTACTTTGTAGGTGTGTAGAGGGGATTTTTTTTTCCAGGACTCAGGGAGCCATTGGGGAGAGTGCTTCAGATATCTTTTCACTTGCTTTTATTAACTACATTGTACAGAATTTGCATCAAGTCAAGAGTGATACACAAATGGCTGAAAGAAGGAAAATGAAAAAAACCCAACTCTGATCACTGCCTTCACTCAAAGCAAATATCAGTAAGAAGGTTGCAAAGGGTAGTTATGAATCACTTGAAAATCCTTGTTTTGCACCCCTCTTTTAGTAGTTTCTTGTCCCTCAGCTGTTGCCATCTTCCCTCTTCCTGGTGGCATATGTATCAGGCAGAGATGTGTTAATCAGCTTTATGTAGTTTGACCATAGCAAACCTCCTGCCTATACTCAGTCAATCAGTGTTTGGCCTGATGGTGCAGTTCTCCTCTTCACTGTTCCACTGGTTGAGTTCATTGTTTGAATATCCTTGGTGGAGTAACCCGGGAAGGGATTCTGCATAAGGTCAGGGTGACTCTGTTTCACCCTTCTTGTAAAGTGTGAATGAAGCTTAGCTGAATGGTGCTTCCTAAATAAGGTGGCTGTTATTTTTTTTTCTAATTTGCCTCCAGATTCCTGGGAACAAGGGGCTTAAGTTTTGCCCAGTGTTGTAAGTCAGGAGGAACAGCAAGAGAGTCGAAGGCATAAAATGAGTGGAAGTGAAACCAGAGTCCTCAGTTCTTTTATCGTGAACACAATGCCCTTTTGCCTTTTCTCTGCCTTCCACTGAAAAGAAAGATCCCTACACCCACCACCACATTGCTTTCCTACCACCTCATTACTCTTCTCTGAATGCTTCTCACTTTACCATTTCAATGGGGAATGGTCCAAAAAATTTACAGCAGCCCTCTTGTCTACAAGGGAGGAGAGGAACCATGAAAGGTGCTGGGTGAACTCACCAGCCCACTTGAGCCTTCCTGTTTCCTAGGGAACATTCTTAATATCTTCTAAGATGAACCCCATCCTTGAGCTGTGATCCAACAGCAATATGTGTGGATCTCTGCCCCTACACTTGTTTGAAGCCTTGCACCAAAGCCTTGTCCGGTGTCCCTATCAAGACTGCAGACATCCAGCAAGTGTAAACCAATCTTCACAGGCACTCAATGCATGCACAGTGATTTGTTAAATTTCTACAAATGACACCTCCTCCCCCCCGCACCCCTCCTCACATCTCCTCTCAGCATAGTTGAACTTTAAAGGGCCCAAGAGAAAAAAGAAATAAGACTTTAAATAATTTATTTGGAAGAAACAGTCAGTGAAGAGGAACAAATAATGTTTCACTAAAAGAAGCAGGACCTTTGACACTCCCCTTTTCGCTCGGATACCTGAAGGCCTAGCCGGCTTGCATTAGTGAAATTTTCATTTGATGGCATTTTAATATTCTGCCTTGATGACTTTTTAGCAACATTTACTTTCAGAGGTCTTGAGTGCTCCCTCAGAGGAAATGAAACATGTCAAAGCCCATTACAAAAATCAAAATTTAAATACCTCGGCCACGTTGGGGCTCACACACAATCCCATCAGCGCTTAAACTGCGGCTCACAACTACTCATTCACTTGCTCAGTTGGTAATGAGTACATTTGATGAAGCATTCTGGGGTCATGGAACATACGTTAGTGATCTAAACTTAACCCATTGATTGCTTATACACAGAGGACTAGGGAGGGGGTATTTTATTGAAATGTAATGTTAGAATAATTTCCGCCAGTGCTGAAGTAACTTTTCTCTTTTTTTTAACAATTGCTTTGATGAATTGACATGTTAATAGGCATGATAGGAGGACTTTACTTAAGGTGGGGAGGAAGGAGCCAGGCTGGGAATACTGAGCAGCTAACTGAGCCCTTCAGCCTCTAAAAAGCAAGTACAATACTGGGTTCCCTCCTCATGAAACCTTCATTTGGGCTTTGTTGGAAATCTTCCTGTTATGTTATCAACAGCTCAGCAGTCGTTCCAAGAGTCATCCCAGCCAATTCTTTTCCATGCCCAAAGAAAACTGGCTCTAACCTTCTCTTTGGCATCCTAGCAGAATCGGCAGAAGTCTGCTTGGTTCATCCAGCAATTGATGTCCTTTCAAACAGCTTTCCTCCATAGTCTTCCTATTAATTTCAGTGGTAAAATCAGCATTCAGAAAGCAAATGTGATGCAGAATCCAAGAGTTCATTCAGATCCAGGATAAACCCTTATGCAGGAAAGGCTAGGTATCACAAAATCATTAAAGAAAACTTTGCATCCCCAAAAAACACTTTCTTCCAGCTAAGACTCATGTTTCAAAGCTGATGCTCATGTTTCAGCACTAAATTTACTCCTCTTTTTAAATCTGCTTCTAGTGCATCCCTATAAGATGCACTACAAATAATTTTGAGGAGTTTAATCTTTGGCTTTGTGGTCACCGGAGGGACAAAAATTGTCTTAATTGAGTAATTTATTGATATACATTAGTAAATTGTAAAATGCTCCAAATTAAGATGAGCTAAAAATATAAAATATGGCGAATTTTGCAAATACACTGAGCAAAATTTGGACCCACACTAAAGTTCACAAAGGACAATAATCTTTAAAGCTGATTTCACATGTGAGTGATAAGATGCCAAACAGCTCTTGAAGATGAAGGAATGCTCAAACTTTGGAAAACAGCTTGGATCTAACCTGAATATCAATGACCCTTTGAGCTGATGGGAGACTTTCTCCCTCACACAAAATTAGATAGAGATTAAGCTGGGCTGGAAATTCCCAAAGGCAAAATACAATAAAAACATTGTACATGGGGAAGGTTGCAACCCTTTCTTTTGTTGATGAAAGAGTAGCATAGCTCTAAGGATTCATAACATTAAACAGTTTTTGGTATTGTGACGAGACCGCTATTAAATTGAATAAGACCCTGCTACTATTTTGTTGTGGGCTTTTATTGCTCGGAGTAACACAGAATGCAGGAAGCATCTTAAGTGTAAAATCTGTTTCTGGGATTATGAAGGAGAAATTGTTCATTGCAATCTATACATGCTATAAATGTTGTCAAAATTCCACTTGCAATTAGTCTACATTGCCCTAACCATGAGATGAGGAGGGTAAAATTCTTCTTGCTTCAAACAAACCCTAGAAGTTCCCGTTAGTCTATCTCAGCTTCTCTTAGGATATGACCCAATTCATTGTGGGCAATCTAACTCTAAATGATTTTGAACTTTTTCTTCAGTCATCTTTTGGAAATGTGCTTGCAATCAACTTTTCAGGTAAGAATAGTTAGCAGGACTCAGTTTCAACCAAATATTTAGATGATGTTAAATAGCAAGGCAGGCAGTTAGCAAACTGAGGGAATTCTTCAATAAATTTGTGTAATGAATAATTTTGACATTCTGAGAAGAGAAAAAAGGAGGCAAATTCAAAGAACTGGTTACAGATTCTTCACCTCTGCTTTGTTAGTAACTAAGCAAAATAAATACAATATGAATGAGGGGTCTTGAAATCAGGTAAATGAGACAAATATAAGCAGGCTTCTGCAATTCTTATTCTTGGTGAGCAGCACTGAACTTTTGCTTTTGTAGAATTTGTCAATATCTTCATTACAGAAGCAGGGAGTAGAAATCAATCTGTGAGAACTGTCCTCATCACACAGTAAGAATGCAAAGTAAAGGACCTTATGTGCACTCCAGACTTTGATGTCTTTATGCTTAAGCCCATAGAAAACAGCAGCTAAGCAATGTGACTGTTATGTGATAGATAGTCACTCTGAGACAACATCACCATTGAAAAGCAGCATGGTTGTGTTTGCCCTGGCTCTGCCAATCTGACTCAAGACTTATCTATGAATTTGTTGACCCATTTCTTCCTCGTTCTAGTGCCCGCCATGCACACCACGTATGCTATAAATCCATCGTGTGGTATGCTGCACTGCTCTTCTGTAACATGAATTTATGCTAATGGCTGTCTGCATATGCTTATATCACATATCTATATTAAACTTAATAGTCTGTTACATTGCTTCTTAACCCTGTGTCCACACATGATTAACTTTTCTGATTTCTTTCAAAACCGTTATTAACACAGTGTAGCATTTCACTCAACATGTCACTAACTTTCCCTGCCTGATGCAGGAGTTGGGGTAATTATGCAGCCCTGTAGCTCTTCCAACTAACACTGTACACAAAGAGTTACGGGTTTATTCTGAGATTTGGGGATTTGTATTGTGTATTATTTGCTTTTGTATAAAGATAAGTAGTGGTAAATGATGATCCTTCAAAGACTGTTTTTCAGTGAAACGATTCTTAATTTTAAGTTCAGTCCTTTTGGGACTAGATGTCAAATTTAGAGAAAAGATCATCATCATGCTTGCATTTGTAGTGGTATACTGGAAAGTCACTTGAAAGTTCAAGCTGGATTTTAAAACATAGTTCAGATGATTTGTAATTCACTTTCAAACCTGTCTGGAGACCTGCAGAAAGCCAGACTTGAACCACTTTGACAATGCAATGTTCACAACATTAAATATCCTTTTTATGTAAATATCATGCTAATAAAAATTAATTTCTTTATGGTGTAAAATAGTTTATTTGCTCATAGATGCATAGTTTCATTGGTACAGATGTAGAGTTTTGCATAGATTTAAGTAACAAAGCAAATGCTTAAGTAATAATTATAAAAGATAGAAACTACAGAATGACAGAATCACACAAGAATGGTCAGGCCTGGAACGGGTCTCTGGAGACCATCTAGCCCTCAGCAGCACTGAGAAGTGTCTGGCCCCATCCTTTTGACAGCTGCCCCTTCAATATTTATAAGCTTTGATAAGGTCTCTTCTCAGTCTCTCCTCTCACTCTTTCCCTGGATTACAGGCTGAACTCACTCACATCTTCTTGATGCACCCCAGGATACCATCAGACTTTGTGGCCAGGAGGGTACGTTGTTGGCTCATCATCAACCTGTTGTCTACCAGAACTCCCAGGTCCTTCTTGGCAGAGCTGCTTTCCAGCCAGTCAGTGTTTAATCTGTAATGCTGCAGGGGCTATTCCTCCTGAGTTGCAGAACCCTATGCAATACCCTTAGCATTAGGTTCTTCTCTGCCCTACTTTCCATCCTGTCCAAGTCTTGTTGAATGGCAGCACAGCTTTGTGATGGATCAGTCACTTCTCTTAGTTTTATATCACCAGCAAACTTACTGAGGGTACACCCTGTTCCCTCACCCAGGTCATTGATGAATACTTTGAACAATGCTGGGCCTAGTACTGACCCCTGGGGAACACTGCTGGTTGCAGGCTTCCAACTAAGCTCTACGCCACCTATCACAAACCTCTGAGCTCTGCCTTTCAGCCAGTTCTCGTTCTATCTCACTGTCCACTCACATAACCCACACTTTCTCGGCTATGTTCATTACATATAAATCCAGTGCTTATGAACGTAAAGGTTTCTCATAATTCCCATAAAGAAGAGGTTTTTAACTGGGCTATTGTTTCAACTACATTGTAAAATATCACAAAGAGCATTATTATCATATGACACTAAACAGAGATAACATCTCATGTGAGTTTTTTGCTCCACAGGCAACTCTAAGAAACTTTGCAAACCTCTGTTCTATGTATTCTCCTACCCTTTCACAGAAACATAGATCCACCTCCAGTCACACAGTTGAAATATGAAGCTCTCTCCATCACTATTTTCATCTCTGCAATGCTCATTTCAAGCTCAAGTAAAGACAATGAACAGCACAGGAACCTTACCAAGGCGTTTCACTGCAAAACTGACTTTTCAAGAATTTTTCCAACTTGAACATGACAAAACGTAGTATCAGATGTGGGTTGATAGGATGTCTTTACATCATGTACCTTAAATCTGCAATATTCTGTTGAAGCCAGTCATCACTGCCCTGTTGAAGGACACAATTGAACCTATGAAGCAAGTTAGTGTGTTAGTATTGATAAATAGCAGGGATAGACAACAGAATGCATTGCACTTTTAAATTACAAATGTAAAAGGTGGTTCATGCTCTGAAGAGATATCAGCCTTGATAGACTGTACCTGAAGCAAGAGGAAAGGAAAAATGAAAGCTAGCAGAAAAGTAGTGTAAATAAACAGTTGCTCTCATGCTATTTATTTTTTCTTCCTGTTTAGTTCAGTTTGTAAAAAATCCTTCTGAAGTTAATTAACAGTGTTATTTATTCAGCTCAAGTTTGAATTCAGAAAACTAGCTATGTTCAAAAGACAAGAGTCCATGAAGAGAAATCTACTCCACTTTTTCTGAGCAGAGTCTTGACCAGACAGCTGTAATAACCAAATACATTTTGCAGGTTGTGCTCAAATAAAGCTTCCAGATACCACACGAAGGAAGAAGAGACTCCTCAGTTGCTTGGAAGGAAATGGCATCCGTCTTGTTGCAATGTGATTTCTTCTTGCTGAGTGGAGTGACATTTTTTACACTTATGGAGTGGGAAATACATAATTTACTAGTTTGGGTGCAAATGTACTTCCAGCTTCTGCTGTTCTGCTGGATCAGTTCTGGCTTGCAAACTTCTGCTCCAGTACTTGAACTTACTTTATTCTTTAGTCTCTGGCCAATAATTCTTATTTTCTCTGGATGACAGTTCAAGTGATAGAACTATTTCTCTAGCATTATGTATGGCTTAACTGACAGCTAGGAAGCTATGAAATCATTTGTAATAATTAATTCAAAATACTTGTGTATGTTGGGTTTTGGTTTGAGTTTGGTCTTTTTTTCCCCTTTTTTTTTTTTTTTGTGTGTGTTTTTTTAAACACTCATTTACTAAACAAAGAACCTTGCCAATGGCATAACAGATAACCTAGATTGAATTGCTCACATCATGAGTCCTCATTATCCCAAAGCTGGGAACGTATCTGATCCAGCAAAGTATCGTATTTAAATATAAACTAAGTGGCAGCCAAGTCTATGCAAACTCTTTAAAATATTGAACTCTCTCTGGTACAATACCCGTGGCCATCATGATATAGATTGGGCACTAGGGGCACAAAAATACCAGTATGCTCCTGGGATTGATTGTATCCCAGAAGTGAGCAGGGAAAAGGAAAGGATTTTGCTAGTAGAAAAAATAACTTGGCAAACTCAGGGATTGAATAAAATGAATAGGGAGCATTTTCAGGCTGTGGGGGCTGAATGAATGCAATCAATCTTCCCTGAGCTGGTGCTACATCAACCACAGCTCCCTCTACTGAGTTTAAACCTCCCAGTAACTTAAATTACAGAGTTAGACTCTAACAAGAGACATTTACTGAGGCCTCCATGATCTGTAACATCTTATATGGGATTTCTGAGTGGAAAGTTTTGGGCAGCTGCAGCCTACCATTGATACCAACCTGTAGCTCATGTCTTAGGGGTCACTTGATGCGGGCTTGTCCAAGAAATTTAGCAGCCTCTCTATTCAGACTGGTCTACATCCAGGCCATGACATTAAAACAAATTAGTCATCAAGCTACTGCTGTGCCATAGTTTTGCATGTCTTCTGCTGGCATGCCTTACTCTTACTTAGTACTTCTTTATCTGTCCTCAAAGTTCCCGTTACCTGCAGATTCACATTTTTCTGTCCCTTTTTGGATCATGTTGTCCTTTCTATTTTAGAGGAACCATAAAGGAAGTATCAGAACCTTTGTGGTAGTGTTGCTAATCTTGTCTTCACTTCTGTTTAATTTCATGATGATTTTTAAAGCTATTGAATTTTTACTTGAGAAAATGCTTTTCTACTTAGTTCAGAGCTTAGCAGGTGGCTTAGGAGCAGAGGAGATGTGATCAGGGCTTCTAGGAGCTTGTCCCTCCAGGTGGCAGAGAAGTTATGCTATTGTGGTTTAGGGAGTTGCTGTGCCCTAGTTTATGCATTAAATAGCGTCACACGGTTCTTTGGTATTTTAATTATTATTATTATTGTGGAAACGCCTAATATGAGCCAAGATCATGTTGAGACTCTTGAATAAAAGATTTCATTAAAAACCTTTGTCTGGCTATTTGTTATGCTGTTGATATCTGGAAATATAAGATGTCATGTGCAGGAGTCAGACCTTCAGCTCCAAAGAGTTTCTGCTAATTAAATTTTTAAGTGTGTCTGTTACTAGGAAAATCACAAGAAATGCTACAAGGGGAGGGAGCGAAGTGCCCATCTTGTCCTTTCTTTGCAGAGCAGCATTTGGATCATTCCAACCTCTGGGTCTCATAGAGCGGGTGTCTATTACATCTTACCCAAAGAGGGAAAACAGGGATGGGCAAAGAGTCAGAGCTGGGGGAAGCATGTGGTCAGGAGTTCAGCAGGAGACTTCCAGGCAAAACTTGCCCTCCTTAGACACACACTTCACCCTTTCCTCCCCCTGCAGCCCCACACATCTGACATTTCTGTCAAAAGATACCCTGAGTCGCCTCTCCTCCCTCCCCCTCTTTTTCCATCCCTCTGCCCTCCCCCTCTCCTCTCTTCTTTCCTCTTATATGTGAATAGTGAGAAAATGACTGGAAACAATGTGCCAGTTTGCAGCACTTTACACTGAGGCCCTTTTCTCCTGCCTCTGACTCGAGAATGACTGAGAGTTGTTTTATTGTACAAAGATTCTCAGAGAAAAGAACTTTTATTTTACCCAATAACACAAGAATGGGCAACAGGCAAACAGTTAGTGCCTTGTTCCCAGCTGCCACTCAGACTGCAGCAGAAGAATCACTAATGGGGTCTCTGTGCTGCCTCTCTCATCCCCTCAGTCTCCCTCTGTCTAGTTTGGCTCACGCCTCAGTTTGGCTGCCTGTGAGCAAGACTGAACCGCTCCTGAGATAAGCTACTCCACTGTGTTTAATAACTCTACCTTTAGTTTTTCAGGGCAAAAGGATTCTGAGTTTTTGTCATCGAGACCTGGAAGATGAACATACAATGGAGGAAGGTCATGGATGTAGTGATGCAACCTGTAATTTGTCCCCTTGCACGTTGAATAAGGGGAATATAAGAGAGATAATAGCTGTAGCAAAGGGTGCCCATCTTAGAGAAAAAAAAAAAGCAAAAAATCTTTTCCACTAATAATTTAGCTGTTGATTCATAGTTGATATCTAAATGTCAGCCTTTTACAGCTTAATCATGGCTTTATTAACTCCTCTTTTTCCTAGCTGAAAGGCAGGCAGCCTGACTAGAAGGAAAGAATAACAAAGATTGGAGGACAGGGAAGCTGAAATGTGAAGAGTGAATTAGACTTGTTTAGAAAAGAAAAGACTAGACAAGAAAGGACAAGCTGGGAAAGAAGGGTGTGAAAAAAAACCTAACAGAAAACATCACGCTATTGGCTCTCCAAGTGTTTCATATTCTCGGCAGCAAAGTACGAAGTGTAGTTGTCGGAGACATTGAGAATTTGGGGAAAAAAAAAAAAAGCTTCTACTTAATTTCATCCATAGTTCTCAAAACTCATCTGTCATTTAAAATCTTTCCAACTTGTTATACTCTGTCTCTCTAATTACAGATAGGATTTTCAGATTCTGATGAAGTTAAATACTTAAACTCAGAGATGGGAATCATCACGTTTCCTTTGAAAAGCCCACAGTTTGGGGTCTATTTTGATTTGTTTGATTTAGTAGCTTGCTGTTAGATTTGTAATAACAATATCAAGGTCCAAGGAAGTTTTCATGATGGACTAATATGTTTTCCTGAGAACTTCTAGTCATATATAACATAAGCAAAAATAACTATACCTAAGGTTGTGGGGCACTTTTTTTAGTACAATAATTATTTTACTTGTTTACAAACACTTTCCAAGCTTTCTGAGTATGTCAATGTTGAGGTATTAATTTTTATTATTTAAATTTCTCAGCAAAAGAATTTCAGTCATTTTGAGAGACTGAAAAAAGTTATGTTATGTGCCCAAGTTAAAGAATGTGCACCATTCATTTCCACCTAGACACATGAGAAATAATAGACATTTTTTGATTGATCTTCCATTATGATTCTTTGTCATATACCTGGGCTTCCTTCTATGGTGTGCTGAAAACTTTGTTTTCTTCTATAGGTTGATACCCAATATGAGCTTCCACATCTCCTGAAGATCCTTTGGATTCACTAACAGTCAAGCGGAGAGAGAATATCATGGGAGTTGAGCCAAGAATAATAAATTACTTCTAACAATTACATATTAGGTAAAAAAACCCAATTGTTATGCATTTACTTTAGAGAATTTAAAAATTACATACAAACAGGAATCTTAACAGGATTAGATCTGCCTGACTCTCTTTTCTAAACTCTGGAGAAGCTAACATTCTATTAATAAAGGAATACAGGTTCACTGGAATCAGACTTACTCTAGTTCAGGTGAGACTCTTTCTTTATAGATGCAAGACTGTTTAAACATCTTATTCCATTATTGAAATCTAAAATAAGTCTTGCCTTGTTTCACTAAAGCCTCGTATGCTTTGTTCTTCAGAAAGTTTATTTCACTGAGTGTTTTAGGTACCAGGTATGAAATGTTACATTTATCTTTCATCCCATTATATCTCAGCCTCCCTCCTATTATGAATAGAGAACACTTATTTAGAAATTGAAAAAATACAGGCTGGTGTCTTTGAATTCAACTACATCTTTGCTAAGCAAAATGAAGATTTTAGTCAATAGATAGCCTGCATCTAATTGTGTTGATTCTTTCTTATTTTTCTTGGCATTGTAGAAAAGGGAAAACTTTTTCATAATATTCATGTTAAAATTTCTGAATTGGGATCCCTGCTTTCAGTGTAAATTTTTCACAGAATAGATTTAGTGACAGGATCTTGTGAAGATTTCAGTAAGGCCTTAGATATGGGCTGGGCAATGCAAAATGTGTCTATACAGCAGCGTGTCCAAAATTTCTCAGCTGTGCCTTGGTCACAACGCAATATGATGCAGATTTACGAAAACAAATTAATTTGATCTAGGCCCATATGGAAAAGTAAAGGGAGTGGCAAGAGCTCTGTTTGTATAGAGCTGCTAAAGCTTGTGGAACCCCCAAATTCAAATTAAACCTTGATACGTTGCCCAGAAATTTCTCCAGGTAAATGCTTTACATTGGCTTAGAATCTCTTCCTTTCTTGCTCACATTTGTGATAATCTCCACAGTGAGTGAGGTCTTAGTTAACTGTTGCTCAGGTTGTAACCCAGAGAAGCGATTTAGGCTGTGAAAGCAACATTTCAATTATACGAATAATCAAATTCAAAATGTTATTTGAATAATTTGAGTTCTTAAATCAAGCAAGCACTTTTTTGCAAGTGGTCTATAAATTACATTTTCCGCTACATTGGCAGTAAACGGGTAATTAATATCTCAACTTTTCCTTCTTAATGTTGATTTAAGAAAAATAAAATAAGCTTAGAACATAAATGAGCTCTGCTTTCATGGCTCAGACATTACTGTCCCTGCTCAGTTAGCTGTATATCTGTGCTATTTTTCTCTTTTCCATAGCTGGACGGATATGTAAGGAGACAGATCCTTCTGTTTAATTTAAATAGGGGAATTCTAGAAGTAAAGAAAGTACAACTAAGTTGTAGTATTTTTTCTGTTGATCTCATAGAAAATATACCTTCATCTTCAAGATGAAATAACTTGATTTGTCACTTTTCATCCTATACCAATCAGGCATTTTGGTTCATTTGTCTAACATGAGATGAATCTAAATGTGAATACTTTCCTGACAGGACAAATGTACTTAAGTTAAAACATTGTAAAAATAAAAACCTGCAGTGTCACAAATGCAGAGAATGCATTAAAATAATCTTATTGAACCTTTCAGAAAAGCTTTGTGAAAATGGCCTTTTTTGTTTTGCTAAAGCACAGTAATTCAAATAGATAATATGGGATGAATTGTTAATATTTCTCAACCACAGAGATATTAAGTGGACCACTGGGTGACACAAAGAAGGGGTCACTAGAGACTAAATACATACATAGTTTAATCAGTTACTATAGATATTATGTTGATAGAGATATTTATAAGACATACATATACTCATAGGTTAAGGTTAAACACATGCTGTTCCCTTTCTAGGGTTAAATGTAATGAATTTTTACCTGAGTGACAATAAGATATATAAAAGACAGCAAGGGAGACAAAGAGGGGGAAAAGGGAGACTGCATGTTTCCAAGGCTGCATTTAGTTTTACTGCCCCTGCATTTTTCTACTATTTCTATGTATTTCAAAAGGATCAAAATTTGTCTTTTTTATTTAAGCAATAACTATTTTATGCAAACTGTATATAAAGTGCCTACCTGAAATGGCTCCAAACCCGGATATGTTTCCTATAAACTGTGCATAGAAAGCTAATGGCAACCATTCTTTATTTGTAGATTTCATTTGTCCATCCTTCCATATTTCATTAAACTGGCTTTGTTTACAAGAAATGTTAAAAATAATATTCAAAATTCACTGAATTCTGAATTTTTTTCCCTCCCAGGCTTTATTTCTCCAGTGTCTGCCCAGACCTACAAGCTGAGTCAGCAAAGTCGAGACGGGTGAAATATCAGAGAGACAATGATACTTGCACTTTTTTTTTTTTAATATAGAGCTTAGGAGATGAAGAATGGCAGAAAGTGGGGAGGTTTACAGAACTGAAAAGATACTTCACAATATGCAAGAAGTCCTGATACATACTTAAAGCCTTTATGCTACCCAGGTAGATTTAAAATCAGACTTTCACGTGGAAACACTTTAGTATAATCATAGCTTAGCTAGATGGATTCAAGTCTCATATTTGCTCCATGAGCGTCAACCCAGAAAGAAACTGCTGGCTGCTTTAAACAGAACCTGAATTCAGCATTTTTTTGCTCCACTACATCCTGCAGAGTACTGGAGGTCAGAACCTGCAAAAACCTTAGCCACAGCCAGATTCTAAACCCCTGCACAACCTTCTGCAAGTCTGGCAAGTCTACCAGCCGACATGCATCTCCAGCCCTAGATCTTGCAGACTATTTGAGAGTATTTAATTAGATGATTTTTTACCTGCTTCATCAACTGAAAGAGATATTAGTTATGAATTTTCCTTTTTTTTTAATTTGAGAAGATGAATACACGATCAGAAATAATAGGTCCATCGTTTCCTACTGGTCAGCATACATAGTTGGTTAATTATTCAACAGGCTCTGGTATTGCTGCCAAACCCAAGCTTTCTTCTCAGAGAATAACAGACAAGCTTGTTAGAGCAGCTTTCTTTGGACTGTCACTTTAGTGTTGATATGTGGTTTATTGAGAAGCCGGCACTTTAATTTTAGTTTATTCTTTTATTGTTTTATTTCTGTCATTAAAAAAGTACAACTTTCCCTGCATATTTGTGCTGGCAAACTAAACTATATTACCTTTGTCACATCATGGCATTCTTTTGCAGAAATTATACGCATAGTTTTATGTCTTTGCAGAATTTTAGAATTAATCTGTATCTCTGCTGATACCGTATGTTGCCATTTTCCACTAATATGGAAATGCAGGTAATCTTACACCCTCCATGACATGGGCAAGTGCTTTACAAAAAAGCATCTTTGACAGTTATCTTTTATACTTTAACACGACCAAAGAGTGAGGCTCTTAACCACTAGGCCTTGTACTGCTTTGGGATAGGACAAAAAGCAGAAGTCTTCTGATAGTAGTACCCGTTTATGAGTCTGTATTATCATTTCATAAGGCAAAACAGAAGGTGATATAAGCTCACTGCCATTCCTTAGTTTTTGACGGAACATATTCATCAAAAAAGCATGCAGTCCCCTGAGCTTGCAGCCATATGCTACAGGAAAATGTCACCAGTTAAAGATGTATTCATTTGCTGTTTTGAAAACTCTGTTTGATATTCATGCATTCCAAGTGTTTTGACCTAGATTTCTGTAGAGGCATTAGATCCAGTACTGAACAGGAAGCTAGACAGCTGTTGCTTGTATAGTCAAAGGAAGAATTTAAAGTAAGGGGAAAAAAAGAATAAAAAAATGAAAACATTTATTAATGCATGCCAACATTTTGCACAGCCAATATGTTTAATACTAGATTAACTAATATAAGCATATGGAGATGCATTTGTTGCAAAGCTTTAAAGAAAAGAACAAAGAAAAAAGTTGGATGTATCTAAAGTTCACAGAGAATAGAATTTGCACTTTCTCCTGTAAATGAAAGCCTGGTGAAATGGCAACATACTTTAATTATAAGCTACTTGCTAATGTCACAACATTTAAGTTTGGGGGCTACACTGTAGTAGAAACATTTCAGCATGTGCCTTACCTAATCCAGGTAATAAAAATCTTTACTGAGTTCTGCAGCTCTGGAAGTCCTTTTGCCCCAAAGTTGCATACAAAAATTGTTTTCCATAATTGTAGATTCCTTTCCAGTAAACCCAGATATAACGTAAATATACACATCCAATTATTAAACACTGGAATTGTTTCTATAGCTGTGGCAAAGAGGCTACATTTTGGTTTTACTAGATTTATACAGATACAGTTAATCTCATGTTCATATTTCCTTTGGTAGCTGAGTAACAATTGTAAAAAAAACCCATCAGAAACAAATGTTATCCTGGTTTGGTAGGTTATTATAGGAGTGTTTGTCTAATCCAGCTTTAGCCAACCAAAAGCTAGATGTCAAAGCCATTTGTCCAGGTTGCCTCTCCATAGCTCTTCTTACCACTTACTGCAGTTGTCTGTCTTGGGCTGGGCTGGGTAGTCCTGGAAAGGAGCCTATTTCTTTCCTTTGACTGTCAAAGGCTGATTCATCCAGATCACATGCCAAACCTTGAGACAGCTACAGACAGGCAGACCCCCTTAACCATAACAAACATGACCAGTTAATTTTTTAGTATCAGTGGAAAAACTTTTTAACTGTTAAGTTCAAGCAGTAATCTGTTATAAGATTCAACATTTTCTGTTAATGGATTTTACACTGAGTCAGTCCAAAAATAGAGGAATAGGTGCAAATATTGCCCCTCCCTGAAAATGGTTTTCATTTTCACAGTGAAAAATATGAAGATGGATTTTTTTTCCAATAGCTCTTCTCCTAAGTGTTTATCAAATAGTTTATGCAAACACATTTCGGCTTATGGTTTATTTATAAACAGTTCCAATTTCATTCTCTGCAGAGGTGTGGAATTAGTTACCCAGGCCATGTGCTGGTTACTTATTTATTTATTTACTTACTTATTTATGACCAGGTGAATGAAACTTTTTAAACAAGGGAAAAATGAATGAAAAATAGTGAAGAAATGATGCTGCTTTTCAGAATGAATAAATCAACAGGTTTAAATGTCATGAGGCTGAATTCTCCAGTATCTTCATGAATAGTCATTCAGGGGACTCATGAAGGCCTGTTGACAACTAAAAACCTGCATGGTGTTGTTGGAAAACACACACACACAATTATTTTAGGTATCCAGTCTTGAATGATGTTTCATATAAATGTCCAGCCCTTCTGTTCAGATGTGCTGTACATGCTGTAAGCATATATCTACATGGATAGATCTAGATAGATAGGCATGTATGCAGTAATAATCACTCTTCCCACATGACAAGATTTGCACTTGAGACAGAACTCCAAATATAATGTCAAATCTCAGAAATCTAATGAGATTTTCCTTTTAAAATCAATCTCCTAGTGATGCAGCCACCACTAGAAGTGATGCTCTGGAGGTGACTCTCAGAAACCAGTTAGTGAGACAAGGCTTTTGGGGACTAAAAGTCATCAAGTATGATCCCATGGGTGTTGCAAAACATGACACTACAAATCTAGAAAATGAAGTAACGCTTAATGAAGATAGTTAATAAGAGGCACGGAAAGATCATGGCTGGGGAGGGAGGGATTGAGTAGTGATGAGAAAAACAAGCCTTTGGTAGTTGAGTTTGTAAATTGTTGCAATCAGAATAAAAAGAAGAAATGTCAGGAGAACTTAGTTTCCTGTTGATTTATAAAAAAACAGCTAAAAGCATCTTCCTGGCTGCTGGAGAAATTTCTTCTGTGAAGTAAATGAGCAAAACACTGATTTTTTTTTTTGTTGTTGTCAACTGTGTAACATCCATGTGTATGGCCTTTATTACCATATAAGTATCGTGCAAGTATGTTTCACATAATTCTGTTCAAAAGTGATTACTGTTGAAGGTAAAGTTTGATACTTCACTTTCCCAAATCAGTCAACAAAGTTAGAAGTCTTTCTAAGCTTAAATGACCCTCTGGGATTGGTTGGGTGCACAAAAGGAGTGCTTGGTTAGTTTGACATCTGGTTAGCTTTGACAACCACCCAACTGTCCATGAATCCATTTATGTCTGGATTATCTGGGAACGGGACCAGGATGAAGCTTGGGCTCAATTGTCTGGTAACAAAATTTTTCAATCCCTCCACCCTTACTTTTACAGTCTCAAGACACTTTGCATCTTAAACTGACATATTTCCAAATTTTATAGTCTACTTTTGTAAGATCCTTCCATATGGTTAAAGTTAAAATTCAGAGAAGCTATAGACAGCTGGGTCAGTCTTTGCATTAATCCAGAATGTGCCAACTGAGTTGGGAAACTCTAGCTCTATACAACAAGGCATGAACTAATGATTATTTGGTTCTTTGTTAATAGGATACCTGACACAAAATATCTTGTTATCCAGCCTGAACCACTTAGGAATTAGCAGTAGCATACTGTATTGTAGCCAGTTTGAACAGATGGATTTAGAACCAGAGAGTCAAATATATCCCTTTCTGGGATTTGTCTGCCTAATTTACTCATGTTACTGTTATGGAGATACCAAGATAGCTGATGATGTGGCTCTGCAGTGTATTTACTCGTCTGCATTGCCACACAGAAATGTGATTCATAGACTCACAGGAATTGCAGATGGAAGAGTGATATTATATCATTCAATTCATCTCCTTGCTGATGCAGAATTGCTTGCTACAGCTACAGTACATTTTTCTAGTGTTTGGTCTAGTCTAGTTGTAAAAGTCCCCTGACACAGGGCTCCCACGACTTCCCTTGGGAAACTGCTCCACAGTCCATCTTTCAAAATTGGCACTGTCAGAGACAGGCTAGAGCACTAGCAGGACCATAGACCTGTACTCAGTTGAAAATTCCTCCCTTCCTAATCACTAGGTAACCCTGCATGAAGATGCTGTACCATCAAAATCACATGGTGGTTGTGAATATATCACAAATGCAGAGTAACGGATGTTTTTCCTGTATGAGGTGGTATGACCATCCTCCCATACTTCCTGACTGCCCACTTTTACCGTGACTCTACTAAAGTAAGATAGGTCAATGTCAAAAGGTTTCCTGGAAATCAGAGGGCTGTTTGCTAAAAAAAAATACCAGATTTCTTTTCAGGTCAGGAGCAACTAGGAAATAGAGATTGGAGAATGAAAACAAGAAAAATGAAGATAAAATCATATTTATACAATATAAAATGCATGTATATTTTTTGGTCAGCGATATTTTTTTCCTCTAGGTTCAGAGGCACAATTAGTTATACCAAATACCAAGCAAAAGTGCAGTTACGTCGGTAATTCTAGCCCACCTGGAAGCAATAACTACAGTCAATCACAGAGTAAATCCTTATCTGATGAGGTTTCCAGCCCAATTTTTTTAGACACGAGAGGTTCAGATAGTTCAGATAAGATTTGGCAGCTGAATTGGTATTTGTCCCAAGCAAACCTCCAGAGGTTCATCAGTCACTAGTAATAAGTGAAAGTCTTTATAAGGTGATGGTTATTTTGTGGTCAACATGAGATAAATTGGTGGTGCCAGCTCAGGTCCTAGGAGACATCTGTCTATGTACGACTGCCATCATCAGCTTCCTAGACATCTCTGCAAAGGCACTGATAACTGGAGGTTTTAATGAGCATTCCTCCAAAGCGGGGTGGCTTTTGCTTTTGCCCTGAGGTAGACTGGGAACCCAACTGTTTTCAAGGGCAGTAGAACTAGCATATTCATCTGATGGAGCAAAAGACTCTTTGAAGGAGACATCAGTAAAGAAAACAAGCTGCTTGGGACATAATACACACTGTTAGATTCACATCCATTCCATCTCTTTCCCAATAGCTTGTTTGCCTGCTCTGCCAGGTGTTCTCATTAGCCGTATGTATAAATATTTGTCAAACTCTTTCTTTATCATTCTGGTGCTGTATGTATAGGAAGAAGTGGAGCCAATCTGTGTGTCAAAATCAATGTTTGACAATTTTCTTTTAGCTGCTGGAAGCTGGGGCCTCTTTTAACTGCCCCTATTGCAGCTAGCTGCTCTCTCAGAGCTACTTCCAACTCCTAAGTAATCAAATTAGGAAAAGAAGCCAAAAGATATGGATGAGATATTGACCTTCCACATGTTGTACATTTTACCAATAAGTATTAAAGACAAAGACACTAAGGAGTGTAATCTCCCATCAATGAATCAATACAAATCCCATTAACACTCGATGAGAGGATAAGATAGCCTTCAAGAGTTCCACACTTGCTCTTTGTATAGGACTCCCTCTAAAGGCTCTGGAAGTCTTTTTTTTCATTAAAATTGTGATTTTAATGAAATAAAGAGGATTTAAGAGGCAAGGAGACTCAGTTGATGAACACAGTTTACAAATAGTAAATCTGGTCCCTACAAAAATTGAATGCTTATTTGATGTGTATCATTTTTCTAGAATCTGGAAACTGAGAAGTCCGAAACACCAGCCACTCAGGTTGTCAGCAAGATCTGTAAAAAACAGACAGTTAAACAATCCATTTCAACATTCCTAGAAATTACAGGCTATCAGATTTTAGTCAGCTCTCTCCCTTCCTCCTTCTTTCTTTGCTTTAACTTGTCCCACCAGTTTCAGATACCAAATACCCACCCTTGACCTCTTCCTTTGCAGATCTGCAATCACATGCAATAGTGATTTAACTCACAATCCCTGCACTGTGCAATTTCTTCTTCTGCTAAAACAAAAAACTGGAGCTAAACTTCATGGGAACTTAGAAGCAGCTTCAGGACACAAATTTATCTCACTGAAGAGAGACAAGGATAAATCAGATAAAGAAAGCACTGATGTTACAGAGTAATTGGCTCAAGTTGACTATTTGACTTACTAGGCAACTTTATGAAGTTCTTAAAATTATTTTGAATACAACAGTGTGGTGGGAATAAGAATAAAATTGCTTATATATACCTAAA
>WAAB01019796.1:21973-62375 GCA_013389865.1 Piaya cayana
ACAAATTCAGAGTAACGGATGTTTTTCTAGTATGAGGTGGTGTGACCATCCTCCCATACTTCCTGACTGCCCACTTTTACTGTGACTCTTACTAAAGTAAGATAGGTCAATGTCAAAAGGTTTCCTGGAAATCAGAGGGCTGTTTGCTAAAAAAAAATACCAGATTTCTTTTCAGGTCAGGAGCAACTAGGAAATAGAGATTGGAGAATGAAAACAAGAAAAATGAAGATAAAATCATATTTATACAATATAAAATGCATGTATATTTTTTGGTCAGCGATATTTTTTTCCTCTAGGTTCAGAGGCACAATTAGTTATACCAAATACCAAGCAAAAGTGCAGTTACGTCGGTAATTCTAGCCCACCTGGAAGCAATAACTACAGTCAATCACAGAGTAAATCCTTATCTGATGAGGTTTCTAGCCCAATTTTTTTAGACACGAGAGGTTCCGATAGTTCAGATAAGATTTGGCAGCTGAATTGGTATTTGTCCCAAGCAAACCTCCAGAGGTTCATCAGTCACTAGTAATAAGTGAAAGTCTTTATAAGGTGATGGTTATTTTGTGGTCAACATGAGATAAATTGGTGGTGCCAGCTCAGGTCCTAGGAGACATCTGTCTATGTACGACTGCCATCATCAGCTTCCTAGACATCTCTGCAAAGGCACTGATAACTGGAGGTTTTAATGAGCATTCCTCCAAAGCGGGGTGGCTTTTGCTTTTGCCCTGAGGTAGACTGGGAACCCAACTGTTTTCAAGGGCAGTAGAACTAGCATATTCATCTGATGGAGCAAAAGACTCTTTGAAGGAGACATCAGTAAAGAAAACAAGCTGCTTGGGACATAATACACACTGTGAGATTCACATCCATTCCATCTCTTTCCCAATAGCTTGTTTGCCTGCTCTGCCAGGTGTTCTCATTAGCCGTATGTATAAATATTTGTCAAACTCTTTCTTTATNAAAAAAAAAGAAAAAATAACCTTAAAGAGTTCCACACCAAATCTTTGAATAGAACCCACTCTAAAGGCTCTGGAAGTCTTTTTTTTTTGCCTCGGGACCATAAATATATTGTGATTTTAATGAAATAAAGAGGATTTAAGAGGCAAGGAGACTCAGTTGATGAACACAGTTTACAAATAGTAAATCTGGTCCCTACAAAAATTGAATGCTTATTTGATGTGTATCATTTTTCTAGAATCTGGAAACTGAGAAGTCCGAAACACCAGCCACTCAGGTTGTCAGCAAGATCTGTAAAAAACAGACAGTTAAACAATCCATTTCAACATTCCTAGAAATTACAGGCTATCAGATTTTAGTCAGCTCTCTCCCTTCCTCCTTCTTTCTTTGCTTTAACTTGTCCCACCAGTTTCAGATACCAAATACCCACCCTTGACCTCTTCCTTTGCAGATCTGCAATCACATGCAATAGTGATTTAACTCACAATCCCTGCACTGTGCAATTTCTTCTTCTGCTAAAACAAAAAACTGGAGCTAAACTTCATGGGAACTTAGAAGCAGCTTCAGGACACAAATTTATCTCACTGAAGAGAGACAAGGATAAATCAGTTAAAGAAAGCACTGATGTTACAGAGTAATTGGCTCAAGTTGACTATTTGACTTACTAGGCAACTTTATGAAGTTCTTAAAATTATTTTGAATACAACAGTGTGGTGGGAATAAGAATAAAATTGCTTATATATACCTAAACCTCTGGGCAATGTTTTCCAACCAAACAATCCTAATTTAGGCTGATAAATTAAAGATGAAAGAACACCAGATTCTGAGTTGTATGTTTTGGTTTTGAGTTTGTGGGGAGGGGTTTATAGCTTTTCTGAAGTGCCTGATGGGAAAATGTACAAAACTTCTGAGAGCAACTTGTACTGAATATTAACTGGGAAGAGGGAGGTGCTTAACTCCTCTTTGATCTTCTGAAAGTCTTTCAGTAAATCTAGAGCAAATTTGGGTAACATTGTGCCTTGGTCTTCTATTTACTTTTCTTTCTCCACTCTCCTGTATGAATGTCTCTGCAAAAATATATTTTAAAAAACCCCTGTCTGTGATTCTATTCCTTATTCTGTTTTTGCAATTAGATGTGTAGTCTGTGTTACCAGTATCATGGGAAGACAACTGGGCTCTCCACCTTCTTCCTGGTTGCCTCTGAATTTCTACAGTCTGCAAAGAAAAAAAGGTGGGACTTTGTTCAGAGCAGTAAGAAACTAAATATTTATCTTCTGTTTTATAATTTATGCAGCATGGGATTAACATAGAAAGTACCAAGACTGAAAGGTCAAGTGAGCTTCAAAACAGTGTTTCACAATGATATATATCATTGCACTTTTATTATGGCCTGCTTTCTAGAAAATGAAGCATCAGTAGCAAAGGTGCACCTAAAGAAATAATCTTAGCAGTGCTATGACCAGACTTTCTGTTATGTATTTATAAGATTTTTTTCATATTTCCTGTAGGGATTATTATCTCTGCTGGGAATTTTAAATTAGTGTTTGTACCAAAGAGTCTACATTTGTGGGCTACCTTCTGTTTGTTTGTATTCAATGGAATGGCTATGGCATGAAGATAGTGTAGGTGTGTGATATTATTTCATTAGTTTTAAGTGTGTTGAATTAGATAACGTGACTCAATCACTATAACCTTTATATATCTGCTCAGTAGAGCTAGTCACTTAACTGTGCCCTTCTTCTGAAGCTGGAAAAGACCTGTCCGTAAGATTGCATTATGTGTCAGAATAGCACACAAGTTTCTATTTAGAAGATATTTTAAGTATTTTGCTACAGTTGAATGACTTAGGTTACTAGAAGATATGGTGGGTTCTCCACCTCTTGAAGTCTTCAAATCAGGAGCAGATGCCTTTCTGAAAGATATCATTTAGCTGAACATGATCTGTTAGGTTCACCACAGTGAGAAATGGATGAAATAGTAAAATTGGAGTTATAGAACAGCTTAGCATAAGTGACCCTTTTAGATTTAAAAATCTAAAAGCTGAACCAAATATCCAAGAAATGAATATAGCTTTTTATAGGTGTCATGTAAGCAAGTTTATGTGGAACTGTGTATGAACCAGAACTTGACAAGGTTTTGCTAGGTCAGATTTGTAGCACTTCAGAGTATAAGTCCAGTTCTTCAAGAGTATGGCAGCCATGAAAGAATAATTTTTAAAAAAATCATAGGTAGTAGCTAAATAAAACAATGACATTGTTCTCTCTTAAATGTCACCTCCTTTAGAAGAAAAAGAGGAGTGGAAAGTTATAGGTGTTTGGACAATAAAAAAGAAGGGACATGGAGAAGAAGTATCAGCCATCAAAATCTTCTGGTTTGCAGATAAGAGGGGAATCAAAGACTTCCTGCTCACAGGCAACAGAGGCCCCTGGGGGCCAGAGGGGCCAGGGTTGGCTGGGAAATGCCCAGTGCTGTGTATAGAAAACCTCACAAACAAACAGCTCCTGCATGAAGTCAAAAGGAGCAAGGCGACGAGCTGGGGGCCGGGGAAGGGTGATGCTCCAGACCCCACTGTGGCCTGTCTGACCTGACCGATTTAACGAGTCCAGCAGTCACATCAAAAACACCCTCAGCCTTTAGATGAATTAGCTGTTTGTTTTTCTTCCCGATGGCTTGATAAGAGGTCACAGGATGTATTCAATTTATTATTTTTTTCTCTCTTTCTTTTTTTTTTTAATATAATGAAACAATAGCTTAACAGAGAAAAGCCCCAACCCAGTCCCAATGGGTCTCTGCGTCCCCCGTGCTGCTCCGTTTCCTGCCTTTCTGAAGCAGACATCCCCCTTTTGTTTTCCTGCAGCCCAGCCAGCGCGTGTCGGTGTGTCAGCCACCCAACAAATGGGTTTTGGCCACCTCCACCTCCTCGTTCCCGCCTGCCGCCACTTGCTCACTGCTGGCAGCTTCCTGAGGCTCAGCGGCTGTTGCCGACCTGTCGCTGGCCTTGCAGGAAGAGATGGAGAAGCCTGCGCCTGCCGGGGCGGAAGCGACGGGAAATCCCTGCTGCTGCCCGATTGCACTCCTGTGGCCAGCGGGACGTGGCTGAGGCGTGCGGGCATGCGGCAAGAGAGCCTTCCTGTTGGCCTGGCCGCAACTCTTTCCCCTTGATGCTGGAAATTCGTGGCATGCCAGCTCCCACACGCACACCAGGGGAAGTGCTGAGAGGTCGAGATAAGCCGCCTCGCCGGCTGCCACCCAGCTCTGCTGCTGCAGCCAGAAAGGGAAATAAAACCGAGGCACCCAGAAGATTCCCACTGACCTCCCAGGATCTCTCTTACCTGGAAGGGGACATTGCAGCTCTCCTGCCCTGGTTTATGGGAAGGACAGGGACTAGGCAATCTGATGGAGAGAAGCAAGCAAGCGTGCAGGGAAGCCCCATCCTGCATCCAAGCAGATTCATAACAGAACGATTCTCAAGGCTGGGGTCAAGTACTGAAATTTTCATGCTCTTTCCCAGTCTGTCAACCTGTCCTAAAACTGGGGTACAAGTGGGTTGTTCCACATATGCAGGAAATCCACCAGGGTTCTGGGGCTTTTAGCCCTGACTCTGGCCAGGCACCAATCTGACACCAGGCCTCCTCCAAGAAAATACGTCTCTAATTGCAACAAATAGGGTTGAAATTCAAAAAGTCCATGCATGCCCTGTCCATGCCCAACAAAAATTAAGTAGCAATGTGAAAAACAATTTTTTTCTTCTGACTGGAGCTGCCTAGAAACAAGAATGATGGCATTTGCAGCTTTTAGCAGCCCCTGGGGCCTGGATATCTGCCTGTGGGAGGGTTGAGGAGACAGCATCTTCAGGGATGACCTGCTGCTTTGTGAACCTTCCTGGGTGATGATGGTTGTTTGAAGCCATGCTGCAACTCTCTGGTTTGCAGCAGAGGAATGTGGCCTGTAAATCTATTCCATACCAGCATAACTTCTGATTTGGGCCTACAATGATGAAAACTGAAAAAAATTCTGAACCCTTAAGCTCTTCATTAAGGTTCTTGGGTTTTGACGTTCCACCTGATGACCTCTCTTTATAATTCCCTTCTTATAGATGACCTTTCCCTTTGCACAGACTGTAGAGCTCATCCACAAGGCAATGCAGGATTTAAAAATATATTCATATAGACAAATTTGAGCTCTAAAATAAAATTGTCTTCCAGACATATTGTTGCTGTAGACCAAAGTGAAGGAGAAGTGCAGAAATGTGATGCTGATTAAGATACTGCATTCTGGGAAGGTATCAATTTAAACAGTTTAGACTTTACCTGCTCAGCAGGGGAAGACCTGAACCCACATTTGATGAATAGGCCATAATTATGTCTTAGCTCAGCAAGTCTCTATACATTGTCCTGATGAACAGAGTGTATAAAACTCACACCAGTGTCTCCATATTATTCAAAGGGGTGTAAAAAGGTTTCACAGCTATGTTGGTTTTCTAAATATGTGGGTATCCATTTACTCCAGGCTGTATTATGGGTGAATGACAATCCACTCTTCCCCCATTCACATTCTGGATGAATCACACAACAATCACATCAAATTAAGACATATTCAGTGGCACAGGCAACCAAACTGAGAACATGCCACATGAAGAAGGGTTTCTTTCTAGTACATGGAAAACTGCATACATGTACATTCGCATGTAGAAATATATACACATATCTATGAACTCTAAATACAATTTTGCAACTTTATATGAAAAGCTGGATGCATGCTATATGGTAGAGTATTTGAAGATCTCAGATTCTTATTAGCATTCTTGATGGGTTCTTTCAGCATCTTTACTTAGGAAACAAGGCTTATGCAATCACAGTCTGTGTATGTGTGTACGCGTCTGTCACCATTAGACATCAGATAATTTACACAGGAGAGAGGCATTATGAATGTCCCTAGACCAGGAAAAGCTTCCTGGTGAAATAGCTTCTGTCAGTATTAAACAAACACAGAGAACTCAACTACAAGACATGTATCCATTAAAAATCATCAGCCTTTGTTAAATCCTGTACTTGTGGAGCTGCTTGCTCCATATCTAAAGAATTAATATGAATAAGATGTAAAGGATATCACCAAAGAAGCAAAATGCTACTCATATTAATATCAATCTGCTACATTTTTCCCTGCAAGACATATTTTTTTCCCTGAAGAGCTCAGCTTTCAGGAGATTGCATACCTGCATGACCAAAACCATCAAATGTGACACAAGAACTAATATTACTCTTTGAGATTTAAAGCTCCCCTCCCCAAATATTAATAAATAATGCACAAGAGAGGTCATTAGCCCATAAGCTCTGCAAAATTGGAACTCCAGAATAAGATCTGACTAGCTCAACTTATGCTGATGGTCCATAAAGATTAACCAGCATATAATCAAATTAATAAAATAGGATTAATATTGGGTTTAATATAGGACAGTAACTAAATTGGGTTTTCTTCCTTTTTTTTTGTTTTGTTGATTTTTTTTAAATATATATATACAGCTTTGGCACTGGGTTTCATACAAAGAACAAAGACTTGGGGTGCAGTGTTGTTTACAGAAAAAATTCAACTGAAACAGCTGTGATTGCACCTGAAGGAGTCCTGGCTTCTGCCAAAATCCATGTCTTTGGGAGAGCTAGTTCCGTGCCCAGTTAGGCATTTATACCCTGCTATGTGATATTCCACAGCTTCATCTCACTCATATAGTAGGAGCACAATGTACTAGAGTTCATCTGGAGGCAAATTATCCAGTAATATGGAGAAACTAGTAGGGGAAGAGGAATTACAGTTTGAATTGCTAATATTTCTAAAGGAAAAACACCAGTTGCCATGACGATAAAAATGTGAAATATTCAAAGAGGTCAAAATTAAAATACATGATTTACTTTTCTCAAAGAAAGTGCTAAACACACACACGACTCTTGTAGATTTTACTTTTTGAGATTCCATTTTTTAAATCTGATTTTATAGAATTGGGATCTTTTCTTGGAGCATCTCTCACTGTGCACACAGCATGCAAGCTGACCTCTGCTGTGGAGCACATTTCTGAATTGGAGTCCTTGTGCTTTCTAGTAATTCCTAGAAAATCAGAAAAATTGTCAAAACCTCTAGCCCATCTTTGTATCTGTGAGTAAATGGGAGCAAGCAGGCCTGGAGAGATGGAGAATCCCCAGCTGGGAAAAGATGAGAGCAGTTGTTTCTACAGTATGAATATGTTGGCAAACAGAGATGCCTTGGGAAGAACAGACCCACAATCACCACTTTCTGCCTCTTTTCCAGTTCTCTGGAGTGAGAAGGCTGTTTTCTTTTTTGTTTCTTTGTATGTTTTTAGCTTCTCTCCTTTTTCCATCTTTAAATGCTTATGTAAGGAAGATTAGCCCCAGCCAGAAGGTTATTTCAGTATTTACATCATAAAATTGTCTAGAGGCTCCATCCACAAAATTTCAAATTTGAAAAAAAAATTCCAGTACTTTCTTGAACCCTCAAGATATAAGACCAGACTCCCCCCCACCTTGTGGTAGCCTAGAAAAATGAGGGAAAAGGATTGCTGGTAAAAAAAAAAAATGTAATCTCCAAAAACTCCTCCTGCCAGGCTGGGATTGATTTCTCTTTACCTCAGGGGTTACAAACTGGCAGAAGAACCTGCCACCTGACCATGGCGTGTGCCAAATCTCGCAGACTTCTCGCTACTGAGTCCTTGTGCTGTAATTTACTTTCCATAGAGTGAGGATGCATCCCGGAGAACCAGCGAATGACGTGTTCAAAGCCTCTTTCATTCTGAACTATTTATTTTGCTACTCCTGTGTGTGCTAAGTTGGAGATGTCCAAGGAGGAGTGGCCATGAAGTCTCTCTACTACTTTCATTCTTGGTTATTGTTGAAGCCATAGGGGATGTTGGTGGTTTTGCCCTCAGGGCCGTCTAGAACAAGGAACTTCAGGAATTCACAAAACCAATAAGGAGTAAAGTGATATGTGGGGGCAGAAGTGAGGAGAGGTCAGCAGAGTCAGCAGAGGGACTTTGCAACCTTTGTAATGTCTGGGTCTTGCTCAGTGTGATGTGAATGGAGAGGGGAAGGGAGCAGCATTTCTCAGAAGCTCTTGATTTACTGAAACAGGTTGAAGAGGTTGAACCACTTAAAATCAGGTTAGCTTTAGCAACAGTTCATTTGCTGTTGTTGCTCAGGAAATGTCAGCAGTGAACACCTTGCCCATACTATATTTTGAAGAGGCCAGATTCTGCGCTCTGTGCTGCTGTAAATCCTGACTACATTAGTTTTACTGGATTACCGTCTTTCAGATACTTAGCAAATTGTGCATGTATCTTATTCACTAACAGAGGTAAAACCAAGTTGAATTAATAAAAAATTACTTTGGGTTTTCAGCTTTTTTTCTTTTCTGTCATGTAGAAGGCTGGTTCCTCCCCATTCATCCTGCTCAGCATACAAATGTACCTAAAATATCTTGAGAGGATTAGCACCCTCATGGAAAAGGGGCTTGGCTATGACTTCACTGTGCTATGGAACAAGCCATAAAAAGAAATTTTATTAAGAAAATAATAATTTACCATCAGAAATCTTTGAACCATACATTTAAATTCTTCAATTTGGGGCAAAATATTATTTACACAGCAGACTCTGCTCTCCTTATCTCCATAGCCTGAAGTATTCCTAGTATTGCCGGCTGTACAGTGCATATCTCATTGCAGTACACAGTGCTCTGAAGTGTGCCAAGTAATAAGCTATAAAGAGAGAAGCAGGACTCAAGCAACACAAGGATGCAAAGCAATATTTTCCCTTGACACCCAAGGTCATGGCATAAAGAAATGTAGAACAAGAGAGCGTCAATTTTCATTGAAGATGCAGGGTACAGTGCTGCTGTACCAAGCTAACAAAAATAAATTAACATGATGGCAAACTTAGGATGTCCTCTTAAAATGTGTTTGTAAATGTGAGTGTGCATGTAGGGGTATGATGCTACACTGTTCTGTATATTTTCATGGCTAGCAGAAAAAGGCATCGCAGACTTAAAAGGAAACACTTTTAAAGATAATCTTCTCTGTATATACTATAAATATCGACACGATTTTGCAGGAAGCTCTAGGGTAAAGAGCTGAGAGGAATAAATACGTTTTGCTGCCCAGTGAATTACTTATCATTACAGTCTTAACTCATTACCAATTACTAATCAAAACATGACCTTAAGATGACTTTTCAGGATTTATAATGCTTATTTTTTCCCCCCTATAAATCTGGAATAACTATTGTTTCATTCTTGCATTCTGTCACCTCCCCAGTAAGAACTATATATGCATAGGAAATCAAGTAATATTGTTTGTCTGGTTTGCTTTTGCAGTGATATTGTACAGTGTAAATGAGGAGTAAATGCAGCAGAAAAGTTGGGTTTCTGATTACTCTGTGGCCAGTTTGGAGTCCTGTGAAGTTGATGGAAAATCCTCCATTGACTTAGATGGGGTCTGTACCAGCTCCTTGAACACTATCCAGCCAGGAAGAAGGATTCATAGCATTCACCATATGGCTCCAACTTACTTTAATTCTTTACCTAACATTTCTGAAATGCAGGCTGTAAGGGAGCATTCTTTTATAGTTAGGAAAGCACACGGTGCTTAATTTTAATGGAAAACTCTTTTCTAAACACAGACAGATCCTGCTGTGTTTGACAAATATGTTCCAGAAAGAAGCTCAATCTAGATGTTATGTGTAACTTTATCTTATTCCCTTTTGAGCACTACTGTTCTTGCAAAGTGATCTCTCAACTGCCCAAAGTCATTACACTTTTTCCCTTTCACATTGTACCTCTGTAAATGTCAGGCATAACTACATTTTTATTTGCAGAGATACCACTGCTATGAATGAGTAAAAATTTCCTGCTCCCCCGCCTCCTTCTCTTTACCCTGTGTGCTTTCTGCTAATATGATTTGTTGAACAAATTGTTCCATTAATCTGGGGCTGTTTGACAGAGTGAGAAAATAAGTGCCAAAGTGAGAAGATTCACAAGAATCGGAAATCTCAGTCCCTCTTTCTCAAGGTAAATAGTTATTATATCAGGGTGTCAGACTGGTGAAATGGATGTACTTTCATTCTCAGTTTGTAAATGTCACTTTTCCTCAGCCCATCAGGGTGACAAATGAGGTGTGGGTTACAGTAAGAGTTCATTCCTTGACAAAGTTCTTGCTAGCTTATTTCAACAGGAAGGTAACCTCCCCTTTCTGCCCCCCACCCAAAACCAGGGGGAGGGAGAGAAACAAGAAACAAGGCAACCTGGGCTTGAATACTGCCCAAATTGTTTCCACTTGCTGCTTAAACCTGATAGAGTTTTCTTCAAAAAACAAGCCATGATAGACGTTGTTTGCCTTTCTTCTCTTTTCCTGCTTGTTGTTTTAGCTAAGATCCATATGACATACTTTTACTGGTGCTTATGTCAATATTTATTGAACAAGTGGTCAAGAGAGGCCACTTTTTAAGCCTCACACTATCTGGTTGTTAATTACCACGCTGCAATGTGGTAATGAAGAACACCCTCTTCTTTGACAGATAATTGATAAGAGATCAGGAGCCCCAATGCCTGAAAAGGAACATGAAATGGCTTCTTTAATTGCCTCAGAGATCACTGCATTTGAGCAGTCAGAAGACTAGCAAGGAGACCACATGGTTCATGGGGAAATACAGTCCTAGGGTGAAGACTGTTGTAAGGAAAGACCATAGGATGATCCAAGTGATTTGAGCACGGGGCCTTTGTTGATTTCTGAAGTCTGACATAACCTTATGGTGTCTCAGGAAAATAGGATTTGCACTAGCTCATGAAATATCTTCACCAATGCTGAAGTATCATATTCAGGGCACAGACTTGTGGAGGTTTTTTTTGTTTATGGTCTAGTAACCATGAAAGAAAACTGCTTCTGCCTGAATTGGTCATAGTTGTAATTCAGAAAGGAATTTGATGGATTTCAGCCTTTTCTTTGGTCTTATAGAAGCTCTTAGCGTTTGGAGCTATCTGATAACTCAATCTAGATTCTCATCTTGTGAATGGTTTGTGAGGCAACTATGGTGCTCATGAACAAAACCACTGTGAATCAAGCAGATGTCATTTTGATAGAAATTCTAGAGAAAAATGAAGACAAAAGTCAAAATAAAATTGAACACAGAAAATAAGCCCCCAAAATAGTAGCTCTGTGCAAGCTTCCCTAAGCTTTCTGGGTTTGCAAGGAACTGAATAATGAATGAGGCTTTTCAAGCTTTGCTATCTCTTTGGTGAGAGATGGTTGGAAACCAAATCTCCCCAAAAAAATCAGATCACAGATCCTGAAAATTCAGCATTTACAGGTCATTTGACAGACCGCAGGAGCTATCAAGAAAGCTGATAGAGGAAAAAAAAAAAAGCAGAGCTCACCTGTATTTTCTTAGAATCACATCAAAAGCAATACATTTCCACATAACATCTTGCTTTTGGTGAATCAGCATTTCTGATGAAAATACATTTCATTGCAAAATGCCTATTCCATTGGCGTACAATCTGGCACCTGTCATAAGAAATGAAAAGGATCAAGGGTGAACAGGAACAGGGACCTCCAGATCTGGATCTACCGCAGGAACCGAAAGGCTTCTAAATGAATGACTCCTGCATATGTTTGAACCCTCAGAGGGAGATATTAATTAAATGCATGTTACATGTTTCTTTTCCTGACTGATAAAATGTCAGGCTTTGAATTAGCTTAGCAATGACAATACTTGTGATTCAGAAATGGAAATTTGCGTTTCATTGTTAAAAAACCCACTGTTCTCCAACAGTCACTTAAAAGTATCTATTTCTACAAACACGTCTACATTAAATTCCCAGGCTAGAATATCTATGAGAAATTAACATTAAAAAGGAGACTACACATAATCAAAGCAAAACTATCTAATTTTCTCTCTGTGTGTGCATTTCCAATGTATTTATCTCTGTGGAATCCAGGCAGCAGATGATACTGAATTTTGTATGACATCATGCCCATTTCAAACAGATCACAATCTCATAAGCATACAATTATGCTTTACCTAACAGATCAGGGACTTAAAGGTCCCAGTGAAAAAGAGATTTCAAAACGTAATAGTACAGTGAATAGAAAAAACAAATCACTACATACTGTGACTTCTTTTTTTTTTTTAAATGTTCTTTTCTTTTTCTCATCAAGCTTGCTCCTGCATGTAAATTGTTATTCGAAGACCTATTTTCTCCAGTACTGGCTAAAATAAGCAGAACACTTACAGTCAACAATATTCTGCCCACTTTGCCAGAGCCTTCATGATTTATGTCTAACCTGGATAGAAAAAGCCCTTATAAATTTCAACAAATGTCTCATTAATTAACACCCCATCTCCCTAAGCCACAGAGCAGCTGGTGAAAGAATCGTGTAGGTTGATTCTGTAGATATAAACTAGGTCAACAAGAGGGATCCATATTCACTATTGCAGGCTGATATTTCTCAGGAGGGTATTAATAGTTTCTAGGGTCCTTCATCTTAGACTCAGAACTATTCAAAGTCAACTGTATAAAGCTGCTCAGCCTATGTACTTAACTTAAAAAAAAATCCAAACCACAGTACATTACAAGGTTTCTGTGCAATGCAATCGGTCAAGTCCTGAAATCCTTACTTAGGCCTCTATCCAAGACAATTGGAGACTTTCTATTGATTTAAATTAACTTTGTCTTGTGACCTTTTTCTGGTTAGTGCTTGATCATGCAAACTTCTTACTTTACTGATTACACTATGTATTCATGGAGAGTCTGAAGTCCTTAGTCAGGCAAACTCTTTCTTCTTGCCTGCATGATAAATTATCTACAAAGCATTATTCTCTGTTCATTTCTAAATACTCCTTAGCCTATTCAACATGCTAATTTCAGGGTGGGACTCTGAGGAATTAATATTACAGGTCTATCTGATGCAAGGGCTGAGTACAAGGTGGAAAAATGAGAGAGGACATGCCTGGGAAGTGATTCCTTAACTATAGCTGTCTTGCATATGAAAACCTTGTCTGAAGACAACTGAGGAGGCAGACAGCCAATTTTCAGCTATTCTTACAGTTTTAGTATATCCTCTGTAATGATCAGATGCAGGGAAAGGAGAGGAGAATGCTTGAACAGTGGCTAGCAGTTAAAGATTAGCCGTACAAAATTTAAGCAGGATCTGGCAGCAGGATGAGGAAATCAACGGGCAGGCAGAGCAGAGGAAGACATTTCCATGCTGGCAGAGTTATTTCAAAAAAATACAAAATGAGGAGTGCAAGACCAAAATAAATGAGATCATGAGGGTAAGCATTTATCAGAAAAGAGGGACAGCAAGTAAGGGATACAGTAGGATGTGAAACAGAAAAGTAGTCAGGAGCAAGGTCATAAAGCTCCTTGGAGGAGATAATCCTAACTCTAGCGAAGTCAATGGGAGTTTTGGCATTGACTTGAACAGGGTCAGGATTTCACCCAGGGAGTGTTAATGCAATGTGGAAAGAAAAAGGAAGACAGTGGAGATACTCAAAGAGAGCACAACATGGTCATAGCATATAACATTAGCATATTAATGGGTATGGCTGTTTTATTTTACAGCTCTGTATGAAGCATGGAGACTATGGGAACTTCAGGAATACTAATATGTCTCACATTATTGACTAATGCAATGATAGGAATCCTCAAAATAGAAATTTCACCCCCGCCTGTATTTTCCCCTGCAATATCTCATGAGGGAGGTTCAGTCAGACTAAGTTTGGTATTAAAAAAAAAAAAGTCATAGCAAATATCAGCATGGCCCGGAAGCCTAAATATATTGATTGCAACCAAGTTGGCTACAAAATTTCACAGCATCACAGAATCACTAGGTTGGAAAAGATCCACAGGATCATCGAGTCCAACCATTCCTATCGAATACTAAACCATGCCCCTCAGCACCTCGTCCACCCATCTTTTAAACACCTCCACGGAAGGTGACTCAACCACCAACCTGGGCAGCCTCTGCCAGTGCCCAATGACCCTTTCTGTGAAATTTATTTTTCTGATGTCCAGCCTGAACCTCCCCTGGCAGAGTTTGAGGCCATTCACTCTTGTTGTGTCACCTGTCACTTGGGAAAGGAGGCCAGCTCCCTCCTCTCCACAACCTCCTTTCAGGTAGTTGTAGAGAGCAATAAGGTAATGCAGCAGAGGCCAATGAACTTCACGAACAAATCAATATGATTTCAGATGAAGACCTTTTATTCAGGTTCCCTCGTTGTTTATATAGAACAAGCAGGCCAAAACATCAGGTAAACCCTGATTGGTTACTTCTGGTCTAGCAACAAGCCTTTTTTGGCAACCCACATCTCTTTGTTAGCTTGAAAACTCCTGTCTCCATCCCCAAACCACTTCATTAACATAACAAAACAAAGTCATTCACCACTTTTGTGATTTTCCCAACTCCGCCCTGCCAGGGCACTTAAAGAAACAATTTCCAACAATAAGGTCTCCCCTCAGCCTCCTTTTCTTAAAGGATAAACACCCCCAGCTATCTCAGCCACTACTAGTAAGACTTGTTCTCCAGCCCCTTCACCACCTTTGTCGCTGTTCTCTAGACACACTCCAAAGCCTCAGTTTAATTGCAGGTCCATAATTATTTGGGGTTAAGAAGTTACATTATATTTTCTGGGTTAAACTAAATACACCAAGGTTTTTTATCTTGAAAAAGAACAACCTAGGAGGAGGAGGAGGAGGTCAGATGTAGGTCTCTAACATTCTGGCTTGCATGGAAATGGCATATAGATAACGTGTGCTCACTGCCTCCAGTACTGTAAGATTTAAAAGTCATCAAATGAAACTAGCAAGAGGTATATTCAAAATTAACAAGACTTGTTTCTTTGTAGCACAAAGACAACTTGTAAAACTCCTTGTAACAAGATTTAGGGGTGGTTGTATAATTTCCAAAACAATATATGGAGAACTTCATGGAAGAAAAACATATTGAGAGCTACTCAGTGCACAGAGACCTCTTGTTCAGGGAGTTTCTAAGCCACAGGTCACTGAAAAACAACAGAATATTTTAGAAAAATATCCTTATATTTTTACCAAGGTATCTTCTCTTAAACAAATTCAGAGAGTACACTGAGGTATATGGCCCTCAGGTCCAACATGGTGCAGCAATTCTTCATTCTAAGGCAATAGACGCTAATTTATTTAAATTACCCTACGTTTCTGTTTTCCTTTTTTTTAAAAAAGAAAAATTCTGCCTGGAAAATCCTGTCATATATTTACTTGTTTCTTCAAGTTTTTATCAGGGATATTGGGGGTTCCGGGTGAGAGGTAGAAGTGCCTGCAAGTGAAGGTTGTGTTTTTCAGAATAATTCAACTGGGCAGCCCTGCAAGGTTTGGCTATGCCACTGCTCACTAAAAGGAGATGAGTATGCCAAGAAAGCGACAGGTTTGCTGGCTGAGTTTTTGCCTTCTACTGGAAATTCACTTAGGATCTAATCCAAAGCCAACTAAGTCAATGAAATACTCGCATTAAGTTTAATGGCTTTGGGATCTGTCCCTTAAATCATACGTAGGCAGCTAAATCTGCCAGTTCTTTAAAGATGCATAAATTTACCTGCTATTCCCTGAAGCACGACTGCATCTCTCCAACACCTGTCTGACAGAACTATTGAATATAATAAGAAAACCTCACAGAATCACAAGTAAGCTGTGAACACCAGACTGCCACCAATCTCTTCCAACGCTGAGGTAGTTAGTACCTGGGACTACTAAAAAACCATAATCAGGGATGGTGCTGAGATACGAAATACAAGTATTCCATCTGTCTAAACTGAGCAGCTCGCAAAACATTAGCCAACTGCTAAGTTGATGCTTTTCTACAGTCTGAGTCATCCTCATCACACATTCTGGTGGGTTTTAAATGATTGACAGGAAAAAAAAGCTAAGAGAAGCAGCTATTTCTTCACATTTAGCTGGTTTGTCAGGACATTTGAAAACTTCTGGATTAAGGTGAAAATGCTTAAGGATTAAGTGGGGAGTGAAGGGAAAGGGAATGAAAACATTTTAGTGCTGTGAATTTAGAAGTCAAACAGGCATGCTCAGGAGAGCTAGCAAGACCTTTACCAATATGCTGTATCTAATCAACAATATCATTTAGAGTTTTCCACTTTATGGAGGAAAAAAAGTAATGTTTGAAGGTTTCTCTTGCCAGTGCTGTATCTCATCAGGGCCTTAATATACTCAGCATGTGTTTTGCAAAATGAGATTTTGCAAAAATCAGGGTGACCCCTGGCACCCAGGCAAGAAGTATTAAAAGATATTCATCTCAACAAAGAGTGTCCTGAAATGATAGAAATAAATACAATTCTCAAAAAGTTTTGAGAGAGTTACCAGGAACGATCACACCAGACAGTTGTGCATCATAACAAAGAGATATTTAGGAATGTATTATTCAAAACGAAGCACCGATACTGAAAATATTCACATTTAAAAGCCAGTTGCAAATCGCTGCAATGTTTTTAATTACATAAACAGCAGGCAAAAGAAGGTAGTTCTCTGTACTCCAAATTTCTCTGTACTGTGGTTAGCAAAAGGTGACTTGAAAGGGTCAGGAAATAATGATTTTATTGATTGCCCTATTGCAGGTGTCCTGTAATGAGTACTTGGCTTTCTGTGTTTATTTCTCCATCTAATATTTTCATTGGGCGGAGGGAGGGAGAAGAATAAAAATCAGATATTAGCAGTTTTGCAGAGAATACTAGAAAATCGTGCCAGGTAACAGGAGTTTAAATGTCTTTGACAAACAGTGGAAACTTGGCTTGGAAGATTATAGGAAAAATGTGGGAAGTTTTTCAAATACTTGGAGTAAATTTAAAGACCCCATGGAGGAAAGAGGCAAGTAGGAGGAACAGGAAGATTTCATATCATCACTTGTAGGAAGTTGTTTCTTTTGCAGAGACCCCTAGAGCTGAAAAAAACAGAAATAGTGAGTCATTAATCCTCAACTCAGTTTTGCTATTCAAAGTAAGTAGTTTATGTCCATTCTGGGACTGGAAATGTGTTTACATACACAGTAGCAGCAACATCATAACTGAATAATTTATATTTTTTAAAAAAACCTTGCACACTTTATAAGGTAATATACAGGTATTTTTGCATTTGCTCATGTAAAGGCCCACACCAACTCGCTTCCTTATTTCCTAGAAGACATCTGTAGAAGTAGTAAGCCTTCAAAGAAAAAGCTAGTGTAGCAGACCACAGGTCCTGCAGTTAAAAAACTATTGAGAAAGGTGTAAATACTTATAATGAAATTGAAGTACATAGAAATATTCCAATATTTAGGGGGAAAAAAATAGTACATAAACAAAGGTGATTGTTGCCTTTGAAAAAAAGTTGCGGTATTTTCAGTTTTGTCAGTCAAGATTAATGCACATAACACCCAAACATAGCAGCTATGGTTCAGGCATCTATCCTTCACAGCTTTGATTAGTTCTGAACTTTATTCTTGAGGTAATATCTGAAAACTACTGGGCAGCTCAGATTTTCAGCATTTTGGTTGCTGATACTTCACCTCGGTGTAATTGCCCAGATTTTAAGGAAATGTACTGATTTTGTCTTAGTGCTCCTATATGGCCTGTGTCCCAGCTCTTTTAAAAGACTAACTCTAAATTCATCTGTTCTTATGGCAGCGGATGAGACCACTAGTATTGTAATATTTGCTGTGATCTAGGAGTACTCACTGCTTTAAGTAAGATGAAACCTATCCTGAGGATGTTTCCATGTCTTCAATCTGAAATCTTCTTCCCTTCAAACCCAGCAACACAAAATGGCCTGTATCTACACCAGTTCAGAGTTTGTGTTTTCATAAAAGAAGCTAAAGAAATTAGGTTGTCTTCTACAAAAACAACCCCAAAACCGCCCAAAAAACTCAAGCAAAAAACCCCAAACCAAACAACAAGAAACCCAAACCCCCATAAACTGAATCAAAAGAAACACAACATGATATTATATATGTCAATAAATTAGTTGGATTTTACTTTTTCAGTAGATGTACCCTTGTCAGACACCCCAGACATATGGTTAAAAAAAGACAGAAGTAGGGGCTTGAGAAGTCACATAGACCTGATTTACTCATCAGCTAATCTGTACATTTCCATACCCTGTAAAATACATGTAGGTTAGTGTCACTAAATAACACTTAAAAATAGGTTCATTTTGTTAAGTGTGGCATGATTTTTACACGGATTCCTCCTCAGCCAGCATTCTGGATCTTATAAAACATGCGTAAGTACACATAATGTCACTTGCTGATGTAACAGAATCACAGAATCACAGAATCACCAGGTTGGAAGAGACCCATCGGATTATCAAGTCCAACCATTCCCAACAAACACTAAACCATGTCCCTCAGGACCTCGTCTACTCATGCCTTAAACACCCCCCAGGGAAGGCGAATCAACCACCTCCCTGGGCAGCCTGTTCCTGTGCCCAATGACCCTTTCTGTAAAAAACTTCCTCCTGATGTCTAGCCTAAATCTCCCCTGGCGGAGCTTGAGGCCATTCCCTCTTGTCCTGTCCCCTGTCACTTGGGAGAAGAGGACAGCACCCTCCTTTCCACAACCTTCTTTCAGGTAGTTGTAGAGAGTAATGAGGTCTCCTCTCAGCCTCCTCTTCTCCAGGCTAAACAACTCCAGCTCTCTCAGCCGTTCCTCATAAGGCCTNTAGCTCTGCATAGGGTTGCTGTGCCCCTAGTGCAGGACCCGGCATTTGGCTGTGTTAAACCTCATGCCATTGGACTCAGCCCAGCGGTCCAGCCTGTTCAGATCCCTTTGCAGAGCCTCCCTACCCTCCAGCAGATCCACACTTCCACCCAGCTTAGTGTCGTCTGCAAACTTGCTAAGGGAGCACTCAATGCCTTCATCCAGGTTATTGTAACCACCTGGTTGCACCCATTCTATCAAGGTTTTAACCATTTTCACTTATTAGCAGGAAGGATTTTTTTCTTTTTTTGTAATCCACACATTGTACATGCATTTAATTTTACATGAAAAAAATTGCATGCCTAATTAGGCATAGTGGCAATGAAACATTCAAATTAGAAAATGTCTTGTCCAAATACATACAACTCAGTACTGTCTTTGATACCAAGGTTTTCAAATACATGATAGTCCATTCTCTGTTAGTTTTGAATCTCTTCTGTTAAATGCTCTGTTTCTGTTAGAAACTGCACAGTAGGATATTAAAACATGTTGATAGATTGGAAAGTTATTAAGCTTTCTTGCAGTGTTAAACAAGAAATTACAAGAAATCACTCTCCAGATTTATCAGGGATATATTTACAGTACTTGAGTAAGTGTGAATATTACTCACTGGAGATATTTAGTCACATACTGTATCTCTCTGAAGGGAGACCATATTGCATTAAATGTCTCCACCATGTTCTGTAATTCGAAAGATAAATCCTTGAGTGCTGATTAGTCATATATTGATACAGGACATCTATTATTTTGGGTCTATAAGAAGATTTTCATCTCTGTAATATTAATTTCTTGGCTATCATCATGGTTTTTCTTAGCAACCATCTTTCATTATCATAACTCAGGCCACTCGATACTGTTAAATTTCCTCATGTACAGTGCCAGAAATGACACTACAGGTGGGGGAGGTAAATCTTACTTAAATTAAACAGTTTGGTGTGGGCTTAAAACAAGAGCAGACATTGCTTAGGTTTTGTGTGAAGTTTTTTCCAGTGACACATTTTGTGGCAGTAGGGAAAGTGTTCAGACTCACAGAGGCTCCACTTCCACAGCTGAAATATGGGTTGTAATGTAACTTCCCGGTGGCATGGAGAGATGTTGTCTTTATTCCCAGATTATTATGTAATATGTTAGTTAAAATAGGATCCAGTAGCTAAGTTTAAAATATAGTATTTATCCACTCTACACACACTGAATTCAAGTATCTGACTCCCTTTGGGTGTCTGAAAACAACTAGGCATTCTATCTTGGGTGTGTATTCCAATAAGTCCACTTATGAAATGCAGGCACCAATGGTGACCAGAATGAAATCTCAATTTATCAAATGAAAAGGTAAAAGAATTTTGATTGTTTTGTAGATAGTAAGAAATGTCAGCTGTATCTGATACTCATGGGCTTTAACCCATATTCAAAACCAAAATAACATCCAATAGCTCAAAGTTGAAGGTAAAACCAATTTTTAAGCATTGATTTTTGACTAACCGTCAGTGTAGCAGTAGATTTTTCTGTCTTTAAAGCACAGTTGGGAATGGTATTCTCAAAATGCTGTGGTTAAGTAACATGGAAAGTTCTTTTCACAATGTAATATTATTCCTATTCATCAGAGAAATATCTGTTCTCTTCTTCTGTCTTCAGCCCACTTCTCAGGAGAGGAATGGTCATGTTTTCAGTTTCTCTCATTTTTCCTCCCTTTTGTTTCCATTAAAAAGCAAACAAACACCCCCCCTCCCCCAGCAAAATAACTCTACCCACTAACAGTGAAAGTCTGCACAGGGACCCTATTTACTTTCTTTCCAATTTAAAGATTGTGTAGGTTTTTTTGGAATAAGGAATATTTTTTTTTCTAGACACAGCAAAGGCATTCGATGCCAGATGCCCTGATACTGCCCTCTTAATATCTCTCAGCTGTGAGACAGAGGGAGTCAGACCAAGGGATGACACAGTATTTCATCCCTCTGCCTTTTCAGCCCTTGTCTCTCTGAGGTGGTAGTGATCACTGGAAAGTCAGCAGCTCAATGTCTTTTGTGATCAGCTGTGTTAGAGAAATAGCTCTAATACCAGCAATTAATTTCTCCCATTGGGACATCAAGGGCTTCAAACTGTTCACAAGCATAGCAGAACAGATGGCAAGATTCCCGTTTTCTTCCATGAACTTTCTAGGGCAGAAATCAGGTTTAAAGGGCACAAGAGATTATACTGTCTGACTTGCTAATCCTAGAAAGGAGTCCTGTCCTACGCTGACCAACATGTGAACTGAGGCCACTGTTGTTTTCTTGTAGAACCTGCAGAAAAAAAGGCATTTTCCTTGGGCTGAATGCTGGGAGTCATAATGGCAAGAAAATGAGGGGGGAAAAAAAGGAAAGACAAAGAGGGGAATTAAAAATACTTTTACTGTGTTACATTCATCTGGACATAAACCTGACATACAAATCTTAATATTTCCTTGCTCGCCTCAACCAAACTCCTGTTGTAGTTCACAAAATGTTATCACAACGTTGTTGAGCTGGCTGCACACTCATGACCTTTCAGGCATTCTGACCAGCATGAGACAAACCAGCTTTGCCAAATCCTGAACTGAAGCACTGCCATGTGGTTTATCTGTTTCAGATCAAAGGGCGGCTCTTATCAGAAAGTGCTGGGAATAGGAGACCTTAAACATCTTGATTCCCGCAGTCCCTCAACCTCCAGATAAGTTAAAATATTTAATCAAAATCTAAAGGCAGTGATCTTGTTTGTACAAATGCTTTATTATCCTGTGCTTTTTAACCACAATCTGCCTGGTTCCTAATGCGACCTAAAGAACCAGTCGACATTTATTACAAATGCAAGGCAGAAAGCTTCTGGCTCAGCAATTAATCACTGACATAGAGGAATTTCTTCTCTCCAGGTGGGGAACCCATCCAAAAACTAAGAAAAATAATCGGGCTAATTAATTCTTATCTGCAAAGAGCAATTAGATAAATGACCTAAAAACAGGCCTGTCACCCCTAGTGAGGTGCTCAGCTTCTAAATAGAATAATGTCTCTTTGCCAGGCCATCTCTGCAGTTAAATGGAGATCATAGAGAGGAAGGGGAAAAGATGGCATGTGGGGAGGGAATGGACTGATAGGGGAGTAGGTTAATTAGAGCTGAGACCAGCCATTGATATAAAAAAAAATTAAACCAAGCTCTGCACTCGGGTAGATTTGATTTGGTCCCCTCACCGTCACAACTATGCCTTTGTGCATCTGGAGGTACTAAAGATAGTAAAGTCATACCTCCAAGCTACTTTTGAAGAGGAAAACCACTCACCAGGTTTGTCCACTATCGCGTTGCCTTTCGCCTCAGTTAGTGGCACCCCCAACACGGCTCTCTATTAACTTTGAACCATGTGGCTCCATCATGGAACAGTGGTGCCAAAGTGAGATGCAGAGTACAGTGTTTCAATTAGTTTGCTCTGTCAGACTTCTGCACTTTTAGTCTGGAAATGTGGAATGCATAAAGCTTCATGATTGAGCCAAATTAATCTAAGCAGCACAAATGAGAAGGCAACAAGAACATATGCACATCACACCTTTGGTCAACTGCATATCACCAGCAAAAATCCTGCAGTCCTTTCAGATGTCTCATAATCAAAAGCCAGAAGGCATTGATCAAAAGAGGAGAGAACGGCCTTTGGGATGGTCAGATATTCAGAATGTCATTGATTTTGTAACCTCAGCTGGTTATACTTTTTTTCTTTTTAAGAGACACTGAGCTAGAATATGAAACTTCCTACTTTGCGTATGAGAAGTCATCTTCCAAAGCGATGCCTTTCTCTTGTATTAACACATAAATTCCTTGCTCTGTGAACACAAGGTATCATTTCCCTGATCCTGTTGTTCTGCCTACTGATATCATGACATCATGACATTTCTGATGGTAGTAGACAGAAGAAAGAATTGAAATAATTGATTCAAGCTTATCTGAGTATTTACAGAAATAAGCCTAAATGACTAGCATCAATGACCTGGATGAAGGCATTGAGTGCACCCTTAGCAAGTTTGCAGATGTCACTAAGCTGGGTGGAAGTGTCGATCTTCTGGAAGGTAGGGAGGCTCTGCAAAGGAAACTGAACAGACTGGACCACTGGGCTGAGTCTAACGGCATGAGGTTTAACACGGCCAAATGCCGCGTCCTGCACTTGGGGCACAACAACCCTATGCAGAGCTACAGACTAGGAGAAGGCTGTCTGGAGAGCTGCNTTAGGCATTGGAATATGCTGCCCAGGGAGGTGGTTGATTCGCCTTCCCTGGAGGTGTTTAAGTCACGAGTAGACGAAGTCCTGAGGGACATGGTTTAGTGTTTGGTGGGAATGGTTGGACTCGATGATCCGATGGGTCTCTTCCAACCCGGTGATTCTGTGATTCTGTGATTCTGTGACTAGACATAAAATACTACAGCAGTCAGATTAAGACAGTCCACTCCAGTTATAGCTAATCAGGGCTTTAACCTCCAAGGATCTGATTTGAGACTAACAAAGTGTTTTCCAGCACCTAACCCCCATGTCAATCATGTTCTTCCTGCCTTGGAACCATTAGTACAATACCAAATACAAATGTAAATAGCAAGTCTGCAAATAGTTCATAGATTTGCTCTGTTGCTGTTTCCAAGACATAAATTGTTACACCAAACAAAAAACCCCACTATCACTAAATTATTGGGAATAATAGGTAGATCGAGATGCATGAAAATAGTATATGTCTTCTTAATAATGATACTTAATCAAAAAAACCATTGTGACTGTTTGGAATAGAGATATATGTATTCTGTTGATGTACTTAGCCTCTTGCATCGGCTGAAATGCAATGGCAAAAAGCAGCCATCTGTGCTTAAACACAGAGTAAGAAATGAGCAAGTCTGTGTCAGTTTAAATTTACATTTCTGCTCGATGATGTTAACATGAGGTTTAAAGCAGACCAAAGTCTGCAGGTTGCCTGCAGATCCTTCTGTAAGATGGATGCATGTGTTGACGATGGACAGCTTAGACCCAGACCTGAACTTCTGCAGGACCAAGGACATTCTCAAGAGAAAGCCTGTTGTGGAAGTAGAGTTCATTGACAAGTCCATGTCTACTTTGTGGCCCTTGTTGGATTTCAGACCAAAGATAAGAGACAAAATTTCGGTGTCAACTTTTTGTTGAGTATGTCAAAATGTTTAAGCCTCCAGGCATACACTGTTGAGGGTGGTCAGGGTGGCTAATGAGAAGATTGATCTGATAAATATGATCTCTTCATCTTTTGCTAAGATGCAGGAAAGTTCTCAAGAATTATATAATCAGACAAGAATGCAGTTCAGAGTGGGTACTTGCTAATAATGCTGGATCATGGAGATGCTGTGAGAACGTGAAAATAATATTGGAAAAACTGAAAAACATACTAAAGTTTGCAGGCAGGTTGGTGATTTCAAGTAGTGTTTTTCCAAGAAATGTCAGTGGCATATTCTTCAAAGTTCCCAATAGAAGGACTGAAAGTCACAAATATGAAATACAGTTTTACTAAATTTAATAAAGAAAAAAAAGGGGGTGGGGGGGAAGTGAGAGAGCACATAGAATATCCGAAATGCAGGCTTTCTGCCAAAGTTCTTTCTAATTCTGACCCTACTCTAACATTAGCAAGAAGGGCCAAACAAAGGCCCATTCCTACCTTATTGACAGGAACTGACTGCAAGGTACTGGTAATATTTCTCCCTGCAGTTGAATCAGGCACTCAGAGCTATTTGTAACTGAAAATTATGAGGGCAGCTGATAGGCATATCTTAGTTCCCAGTCCTCTGAAATATCTCCACAAATTCAGTTTCCTCTGTATGCATACTATACAATGATTTGGAGTTAGGAGAAATAACTTTGTTTTTTCCTTGCAGCCAACTCACTTATGTTCAATTTATAAAGAAGCAGGTACAGCCTCCTTCAGCACCAGAGCATTAGAGTGTTTTTAATGAATAACTTATAAGAAACAGTCACCTGCTAACAGGTCAGCCTCCCTTTTGTGTTTCATTCCAGTTTCATTAGTAAAGAAAAAAGGCCTTTGATTGGATTAATGGAAATAAAACTACAGGGACTAAATTATGAAGTGTCCAGTGCTTATTTCTAGTAGCTGCTACTTTCAACTAAGACATGATTTTTATCATCTCAGGCTCAAGGCTTTTGTGTATGAGTAAAACTATCTTGCACTGCAATATGGAAAAGATTTTACTTAACCAGAAATCACTTTTAATCTTTCTCTCTTCAATGATGCAGATAAACAGCCTCTGCCTTTTAGGATATCATTCCTACTTGGTCCCTGAGCTGCTCAGATTGTTCTCAACAGAAAATTCTGTGTGGACTCACTTTGGTTGTTTGCTTTTTTCTCCCTACCACCTTTCTTCTCCTTATATCCCTTCACTACCATGTTACAGAGAAGGGCTATTTTTATTTATGTAATTATTTCTTTTCATTGAAACTGTAATATCTGGAGGTGGCTACAGGCAGGATGCAGAACTATACACTCAGCCTAACTTACATAAACAGTGTCCTGGGTGACAGCCTTTCCTAGCCCATCTGCAGCTGCCAGGGAATCCATTATTTTTCTGGTCCCTGGGGAGAAAAAGTTCTTGAGCATCATTACTCCTAGGCAAATGTAACTGACTCTACCATGCACCCTAATTTGCTTGCCATAATTATAGGTGGCTCACCCCCCTTTGCTATTTATAAACCCTTTTTATTTATTTTTTGTACTTATCAATAATGAATGGAGGCTAGTGCATCATGGGGCTGTAATATTTGAATATTATGAAAATGCTAATAACAAGGTATCATAGGCAGCAGCACCCAGGTCTTATCAGCTGGTCAGATGCTCTATTAAGAAGCCAGTGAGGAGTTCAAGCAAATTGGTTATGTTAATGTCCTGTAGTACTTGGGGAAGATGAGGAGTTAGTAATTAATTTTTTTTAATTCTTCTTCCCAGGCTGCAAGCCAACAGGGCAAATTTATATTGTTCCTATTTTATGGGACCCCAACTCAGAAGGGGGGCAAAGTAGAAATGAAAGAGCCTACCAAGAGCTTTTTGAGATCAAATTGAATTATAAACTCAAAAACTCGTGGAAGGGCAAGGGGGTGAGCAAGGAATAAATAAATAAATAATCAAGCAAGCCCCAAAACAATGGGAACACAGCATTCTTCCCCATTCATTCAGCTGACACTGCTTTTGCAACTTAAACCTGTTTTATTAATTATGTTTGACATTTCCTTAATTAGTTTCATTTACATCCCATCAGCCCCTACCAGACGATTGCCCCATACATCATTTCACCAGAAGACCGAGATGCCTACAGAATTATAAAAACACTCCCACCAATCCACAATTACTCATCACTGTATATTTCACAGATTTTGAGAATTATTCTTTTCATCTCCTACTTCTCTTAAAAACATACAGATATTTCATCATCTTTTTAGTTACTGTGACATTTCCAAAGGCACGTGATACTGGACTAAATATCTGTTTTGCTTCCATGCACACAGTTTGCTTTGTTTTACAGGACCTGTGTGCCTTAACACTGACAAAATGTGGACTTTACTGGAGGATTCCTTTATATAGACTCCATCCTAGCTCCAGTGAGCCCTGCAGCTCTGCCCCAGTGCTTTCCCTGGGTAGTCCTGCACACTTACAATAGCTTTCTTTAATTTATAGACAGGTTTCCATTGTCCCCACAATATATTTCCATATGTTAATTAATTTCCACAGAAGCCATATGTCAGACATTTTACAACTTCAGTAAGAATGAAAGGATTGCTTGGTTGTTCCATGCCACTGATCTGATTTACTCTCTTGAATGTTTGCCCTACCTCTTCTTCCATCCCCTCCATAGGCTAGTGTATGTGCTGTCACTTTACAAGTTAAGTAATCAGAGATAAGGCTACCATTAGAGCCAGGCATTTTTAAGTGCATAATATTTTAGGCTCGGCTCAATCTGTTGTGCACTGTTGTATGGAAACAGTGAACCTGGGAGAGACAGAGCCCTGTGCCTCGCAGTGAGGCTGGTCAGAGATCTGCAGGTTAATGCAGGTCATAGTTTAGCGCAAAGAGGACTAAGTGCTTTCAGCCTGGAAGCTGCATAAACAAAATCGCACAGCACCGCATCAGAAAATTGAGTCCCCTGTCAAAGCATCCAGCCCTGCGTGTCCAACCTGAGAGACACCTGGCAGGAGGCTGGGCCTGCTGCACCCTTTGGCTGTCAGATGTCTGGTACAAAACCCAGCTCTTCTACCCAGCACTCAGCACAAAGTGACTGACTGTTCCTGACTGGGGTAAAGTGAAAACCTGTTTTTGCTAATCCCAGAACGTGCTACCAAGAGCTGTCATTTCAGAGTCATCACACTCTCTGTTGATATCACTGTAGCTAATCATGCAGAAGGAAAAAGCTTGTATTAAAACAGATAATTATTCCCCAGTTCCTTAATAGCACATGCAAGGGGAAGTGATTCTTATTGTCTTGGCAAACTATGATATTTTAGCACATCTTCTGCTTCGTACTGATGCCTAGGCATCCTTTCTCCTTTACATTTCCTAGGCTAGAGTTGTTGCCCTCTGCAGCCACTGGCCATTCAGTACAAACAAAAAAGAGAGATTTTTTTATTGTGGACTGCTGTGCTTGGGAGACAGAGTCCATACTCATTTCGTAACATTAATAGATGTCACTTTGTGAGTTTATTGACAGTAAGTAACCTGGTTATCTTGATTGCTTTTAGAAGTTCACCTAATTAAAAAGTTAACCAAGGGGAAGTCGTCCAGGTATTTTGTGTAACAGCATAGTGCAGAGATCCAGATGGACTTAGAAGCCCCAATAAAAGAAGTATTCAAGCAACATATGGATATATATTAACTAAAAGAAACACACTCAAAGAAATATTGATGTGCTTTCTTTTTCAGTGGGACTTATTTGCTGGAGCAAATCTTCCTTCAGTGTCTTTTAACCACACTTCACAGCCCTTTTGGCTCTGGGATCAGATCAGGCAAATACAGAAAATATTTCTGTGTCTGCAACAGGATCCAGATGTTACAGATACTCCTGGTCTTCTGTCTTTTCCAGCCCTCATGTGGCTGCATCTAGCGTGGGTTATAACCAACTGTCTCCTCAACTTAAATTTACCAAGAACTTTAGGCCTTGACTTTAATAAAATTCTCCCAGCCCTTGACCTTCAGAGGAGATTCAGAGTGGGAATAACACTCTCAGTTCACCTTAGAGGTTATTGCATCTGCGCTTTGGGAACCAGAAGACATCAGGGGCTAGACTTCCACAGTTGGACTAGACACAGAGAAAATATATTGCAATTTGTTCTGAAACTAGAGAGACTTCATCCTGTTTTGGAAGCCTTCCAGGTAAAAGCCATGTCTGGGACCCTACCCAGATTTTCTGCAAAGCAATGGCTGTTTCATTTCCAGATCATTTCAGTCCTCAAGATCAAAGAGAGTCTGATTTTAAAAGCAAGAATTAAGTACTGGCAAAGAAGGCAGTTTTAACTTTGCTGTAATCATGCACATGATTCACCAAGGAGTTTAGCGAAAAACTTGGGGGGCAAGGGGGTTGTTTTGTTGTTTGTCTCTTGCTTCATTTCTTTCCTTGTTCTCTCTTATCTTTGATCCAAGCATTTCCCCAAGACACAGCAAGAACACGGGTGTGAGAGGAATATGAAGCAGATTGTAGGGAAAAGTTTGATAAGACGCATTCAATAGTTGCTGGTATTTTTCTTTTTCAAGAATGCAGCTCAGAAGCAGTTCAGAGGAAATTTGAAGAGATGAAGACAGGGGATGAAATACATATCCCTGTGGGATCACAAACAGCCCTGGGTGTTGTTCTGTGGGCTCTTGCTTCACACAGTGGTTCTTTTTGAGCTAGGCTGGCTGCTTTTTAATAATGTCCTCTTCGGTCGTTGATGCACTTTCATGGCATGTTAACCTCAAAGGGTTTAGATCATTTCCCAGCTTTCCTGTTTGGATACTACTACAAACACATGAACGCAAACCCGAAACTCTCCAATTCAGTTACATACATTTAAAAACCTCCACTAAAATACTTTTGTAGATTTATCAGATGCTGTTTGGGCTGCGGATTTATCTGAAATAGCATCAAATGGCAAAAAAAAAAAAATTCTGTCATATGCTGTCATAAATTGTCAGGGAACCTTGTGCTGTAGCTGTAGTGAAGTTGAATCTGATTAAAAGATCAGCAAACAAGGCAGGTTGAGGGGAATTTGATCTCATCATTGCTATGCCTGGAAATACCTGTCATCTTCTAGGCTGTCCTGCACTGTGACACTCTTTCTTATCCAGTTTGCCAATGGACATTCATGGCAACATTCTGTGCAAGCAAAAGGGGAAAAATAATAAAAAGATCCAGTCTGATCCATTCCAATTTTATTTTCAAGTTCTGTTTTTTTATCCCTCAGTGACCAATCTAAACATAAATACCAGTTATCAGAGCTACAGACAAATTAATAATTTGATGTAAAACAATCCTGCTTTGTTCAAATGAGAGTAGAGGTGAAATTAGAGCTATGCAGGATATTGTGTTAAAAAGCACACACAGACAAAAAAAAAGAAAGCTGAATGTCTAATTTTAACATAGTGTTGTTATCTGTGATTAATGATTTCCGTGGGTGTATAACTCTTATGCAAAAATGCCATGTAATCATGTACATATTTGATTAAATAGCTTAATTTGTGTTCATTTAAAAAAAAATAAAATAAAGCCAAATAAGCTAGATAATGAGTGGGCGTGTTGTGGGAAAAGCAGATGGGATTTGAGGCACTAGCTGTGTTCAAAGGAAGCCACCAATTTCACTTCAAGAATATTTGCGTATGAAAGCTGATATTTTCTAGAAACATTCATGAGTAGAACACAGAGGGAAATTTTGCCAAATTCTGCTTTTTTTAATGAAGACACATAGGGAAAAAAAGTTCAGTTGAGCCTAGTTCAATCCCCACTGCTTGGGAAGAGCCTCTTTATTTATTTATTTTTCTATATTTACTGGGAATGTTTTGTTTCTCTGAGTCAGTTATAACTAAAACATCCTTCTGTTTACTTCTGCGCTTCTGACAACAACGTCTCTTTTCTTTGCCTTCACCTGTGGAATTTAATAGTTATTTTTCATCACACAATTAAAAAAAAAACCCACACCTGTCCAGACTGGAAATAATGGTATTCTTTTGTGTGTAAAGCTGTGTAAATCACAATGTCAAATGAATGGACAAACCTTTAATGGGGCTAATAAACACATGCCTCTGTATTGAGCAAGGGAATTTTTATGAAAATGATCAAAAAAGTAATAAAAAAGAAGGGGCTTCCCCTCTGGGTTTATGAGCTCTCTTGTTACACATCATGTACGACACACTGACTGGCAGAATATATGATGGACTGTCATACATTGCAGAATGACTTCAATTAGGATGATAAGATGACAAGTTCCCATAGTTCATATCTGGGTTGACTGTGGGGTTTTTTCAACAGGCCTCTTACTTTGACCTCTTACTTTCTAATGTTTGATACAAAATTTAAAGGGCCGGTCAAGGTCGTAGGAGACAAAATATGACTTATGTCAGGGAAGGGAGAAGAGAGTCTTTGTTTCTTTGTTTGCTCTTATTTCCATGGGTAGGATCCTGTAATTCAGTGCCTGACTCACTATTACAAATAATTAATGCCAACAGTTCAACCCACATGCACAACTCCAGAATAACAAACCAGCAAGTGCAGCCTGCAGCTCATGACCAACTGCTAAAATCACACAACCTACAAGCTACTACAGAGGCATATCAGACAACACGATGCATAAGCCAGCATCCACAAGTGTCATCATCAATTGCTTTACACCACCTAGTTCTGTGCAGAGGATCACAGGGACAGAAACACCTTTATTTCCACAGGAAAGAGGTTGACTTCAGGCCTAGACAGGCACGCTGGAAGGAATGTAATTTGCATTTAATTCTGGGATTGTCCGGATAAAAAGCCTTGTTTGAGTATTCAGCAACTAAAAGCTGCAAAGCCTTTGGCTGGGACAAGTGGGCAACTCTACTTGAAGAAGAAGATACATCAGTTATGTTGAGGCGATGCTGTCAGCACGTTGAACCTTAGACAACTAGAAGAGTTACAAGGCCTCCTTATAGGGGTATTTTAGAGTTCTTTAAATGAGTATGTGCCAATGGTCATCAAGAGCAAATATTGCTCTTGCAGGACCTACATATAATACTACTGGGTCAGGATCAATCTCAGACTGCTTCTTCTGTGACAGCTATGAAGTAGATAGAAAGAAGATGGAAATCTGCTCATCCTCTGTGGGACTAAGTGGACTTTGTGATATTGCTGATTCCCGATATCATCATCTGTTCAGCCCCAGGGATACTCTGGCTGTACAGCATTGCCTCATCAACCCAGAATCTGACCCAGGCATTTTATGTTGTCACATGAGTAGAGACAGTCCACCAACCTGGAAAAGGAAAATGTTTTCCAAGGAGAATCAAATATTTTCCAGGTGACCTATTCTGCAGATTCAGCATTATTGCAAAGATTTGCCTTCAAGTCAAAAAATTCTTTGTGTGCAAGTCTCAAAAGCAAATCAGTAAGTGGAAGGTGTGGGATAATGGAGGCACTTATCACTGAAAAAAACCGTCATAGGTTTGCTTTGCATACATTTGGGAGGGAATGAGTCTGACTTTGAAGAATAACATATGTCATGGTATAGCCAAAGAAAAAAATATAACTCACACATGATGAAAAAGAGAAGTCTTACTAGGTAGAAACTGAATAGCAAAACTCATTTCACTTCTCCTTAGCTCTGGCAACCCACAAATACCAGTAGCTACCAGGAAGAATTTCCTTGGAATCTACTTCTTGGGATAAATTGAGGTCTAAATCTAGACTAATGTGCCCAGAAGCTCCTGTTGGAGGAAAAAGAGAGAAAAAATGAGAAGAATAAAGGGGGGAAATTCAGCCCAGTTTAATCTGAACAGTGTATCCATCACCAAAAATGATACAAATCAGCTATTACTGGATCATGCAAAAGCAACTCCACTACCTGTGATCCTTCCTTTGCTTTCTAAACCTCTTTTCAGCCCAGCCTAATGAATTGTCAGAACTGTCAGACAGCTCCAAGGAATGACAAATGTCTATGATTTGCTGCTGCTGCCGCTACTTTGCTGAAAACACCTGATGTATATAGTCTTGAAATCCTGTTTTGTATTAAAGGCTGAAGACATTGGTATATACATAGAGTTCTTTTCTTTCTTTTTACATATATGTAGTCTAATGAGAAATATACGATAGAAGGAAGTTCAGGCTGAATATTAAATCACCTCTAACCAGCTGATGACCCAAAGGAAACAAAAGATGCAGCCTCAGCTGTGGTCCATTTTGAACATTTTACAATCCCCTATTTAGGTATATGATTTCATACTATGTATAACAACTGTCTATGACACATCATTGCAAGTTTTATGTTGGATCTTCATACTTGTGTAATATTTTCTTAATCAAAATCATAGATAATAAAGCACAAAACATTCTAACTGCAAAAAGAAATTATTTGACAGACAATAAGATCAATCAAATAATTAATCTGACAAATATCAGAGTTTGAGTTATACAGGCTCCAAACATTTATTAACTTGCAGCCAGATTCTGTGAACATTTGTCATTGACTTAAATGGGTCTAAGATTTCACTTCTTGACGAGTGACAGGCCCTGATGGGTATTTAGTCATTTCTGCTATACCAGATTGGCACTGTACTTAATACATTTGCTAATTCTGTCATAGAACTTACTCTCTATAACATTCGCCTGCACCTTCCCTAAAGAAACTCTTGTGAAGCTGTCCCTTCAGTAACACACACAGAAAAAAACAGTTTTGAAAAACAGACAGCACGACTCTTGCCTAATTAGTCACTCGCTCAGCACTGTAATACATGTAGAAAAGGCTCCTGTTGACTGGAGAATATTTTTTTGCTGCTTCAGAGCTTGTTGGATTATTTTTTCCCAAAAACTTTCAGACAATCAGGTTGGCTATATGATCTTTTGGAATACTACCTATCATTAGAGAAGAGACAGACGCAACCATTGTACTATCCTTGAAGATAATGGGTACTGGGAACGTAATCTGAGTGGGATTAGGAGTGCCACAAATTGAGTTCCTCAGTTCATGGAGGCAAATGGAGGCAAAGAACTGAACTCACTGAAAGCTGAACCAATTTTGTCCAACAAAGAACTGAGTTGTCCATTCCTCTTACTATCACAGGGTGAGGTTTACTGTCACAGAATGATCTGTCTGTGGAGCTGGTCCTGATTTAAGCGGCTGCTAAAAGTAGGAACCTAATTGACAGACATGAGGATGTTTATTTCATATTTATTGTAGACCAACTCATTTCCAGCTTGAGAATAAAAAAATACTGTTTGCAGATCAAAAGACACTGCCAACTGCTCTTCTCCAAGCATGCACAGTGATCTCCATGAATGGTAGAGCCAAGGGCAATGTTTCAAAGATGGGAAATGAGGTTGAGATAGGTCTCAATGTTTTATCAATTTCATTAACACTTGCTCCCTGCAAGCCAAAAACATCAGCGAAACTTATTTTCCCAACAAAACAGGCCTAATCCAAACAGAAAGTACTTGCCTAGCCCTTGTGAGTGTGATTAAAGCAAGGGTTGGCAGAGAAAAAAAAAGGCCCATAAAATTTAAATTGATCGTCTGACTCACACGAAAGACTGAAAAATTGAAAGCCCCTGTGCTGTGTGTTTTATGATGAGACACCATTGGCACAAACTAGCACAGTTGCTACATTGGTGAAGCATGTCTGCAAATAATACTACACTGTAATCTCTCTGGATATCATTGTAAATGAACACATTCCTTCTCCAGCCATTCCTGTGAATCTCCCCATTGAAGGAATAGAGGCACAGAAAATACAGCTCAGGACCTCAAAGGCATCAGTTTGCTGGCACCTATTGAAATCAGGAGTAATAAAGCCTCTACACAAGGTTTAAACACTAAATAACCTAGAGAATTTGATACAAAAGGCTTTGCACCCAGGGGTCAACCAGGGGATGGAAAACAGGTCCCCACATATTAAGTGATTGGCTAAGTACTGGGATCATGCATCTTCTCCCTTAAGAACAGACATGGGTTTGGGCCAAAGTGCCTGCATGAGTTAAGATAATGGGTTATCTTCACCCACCATGTCATGTCAAAACCATCTTGATGGGAGTATCTGAGAATCTTGCAGGGCATCTGTGCTGGTGGACAACAAAGGGGGCATGGTGCATACTCAGCAACGAGAGCAGAGCTCCCACAAACAACCACAGCAAAGGGCAGGAAGAAGCTCTGAAATGCCCTGTTGGTCCCACAGATGCACAGCAAACGAAGATGCGTATATCCAGACAGGAGGAATAATGAGAAATAAATGTCAAAGAGATTACTCTCTAAGAGAGGAGTCCTCTCTTAGATTAGCTCTAGTTTGACAGTGTTGGGGTTTGGGAACTCCTCTATGATTTAGGAATAAAAATTCTTTTCCAAGTGGCCTAAAACTTGCAGCTATATCATCACTTGCTGTTGTCAAATAAATAATCATGCGAAATCAGCTGCAGAGAAAAATCTCCTGTAGAATAGAGTTCATGCATGACATATGATATATCTTTTCAAAGGGACAGATACATTTTTCTTACAGCCAGCATGCAGCTTCCTTCACTGCACCTTCCCTCCCAACCAAATTACCTCAAATAGATGTGAGTTCTGCTGTGTTCACAGTAATTCCTTCATTTTTAAACATATAATGGAAATGTATAACTAGTCCTCATAAAAATTTATATCTCAATTCGTCCCTTTAATTTATAACAGGCCCTCCAGGCAGTTATTATTCAAACATTAATAAAATGCCTATGGATCACCAAAAGCATCAATTTTCACATTTACCTGCTCTCCTATTTGTACATATATAAAGCCAGATTAGAGTTAATGCCACTTCTGTGCCTAACAACAATTACGCCTTTAATAAGATAGGAACAAATGATATATTATCTTAATCAAGTTAGGAATTTGAGTTCTTTTCATGAAACAAAGTTGAATTTTTTATGCCCTTTGTGACAATTGTTACTTAACAGCCTATATGTTTGGATATTGCAGTTTATGCAAATGTTCATGTTCTATAAATTTTAGATTTATCTCCATTTATCATTTTACATAGTCTAATACAGAGACATTATGGTTTAGTGTGTGACTCTGCACACAGTCTAAAATATAATTAGGACACCTTTCATTTATTTATACTATAGAGAAAAGGATGGAGGAGGGTGAATAGCTGTTGTAGGGGCCAGATCCTCAGCTTCCATAAAATCATCTACTGTGCAGCTCCATCTCACTATGCTGATATAAATCCATCTAAGAATTTGATCTTTCATTTAAAAACTATTGAATTTTAAAGGATTAACATTTATAAGGGAAATCTTCCTTCTGTGCTTTAAAAGCATTTGCCAGCTCATTGTATATCACACTGTAAAAACTCTTACTCTGTAGAATAATTATTGCTAATGTGAGCTCTCCCATAGAGAGACAAGGAGACAACTTGCATCCACAATGATTTTTGGTTTGAAGTTCATTTACGAGGAGCAATGATCATTAGGGCCATAAAGATTTGTAAGAAAGAATTCCCTGGGATATTGTTCATTTTTCTGCTGGGAAATTTGGAGGATCTTGAATTTGGAGAAGAGTGGGAGAAGCAGATCCTAAGCCATAGCTTGATTCTGCAAAAAGCAGTACAGTTGTATTGACATCAAAGAAACAACAGCAATTTATGTCATCTGAGAAGTTGTCCCTTTGCATGGCCATGAAAAAAAAAAAAAACCAAACAGGAAAATGAAAATGAAAAACACCAAGTAAAAAAAAAACTATACAGAGTATCTGAGGTCTAAAGGATGTAACACTTGTTTTTAGACTTTACTCATGGGAACTAGCAGTGAAGCTTCAAATGGATGCTAAGCTAAGGGGAATTAAGCAGGAACAGAGATGTCATGATAGTTTCTTTACACAGGGAAAATCAGAGTATGGGCAAGAATTCAGTTCTACCACCTATGTTCATTGTGGAAATTGTGTTTGAAGCAGCATTGCAACCAGACAATAGCTGTCCAGGAAATCTGTCTCCTTTAGAGAGTTTGCTGCATTGATCAAGAAGATTTTACTATTAAGTCTTCCACGCATGCCAGTGGGAAGTTCCCATTCATTCACTATGGTGCTTCCTCCATTTCCCATGCAACGTAGAAAATGCTGATGAAGACTCAGGGAGGGACCAAAACGAAAGTGAACCCCATTAAGACAGGCACTGCCTTCCTGTATGTTTCATTATTAATACTGTGTTCAATTACTCTGATTTCTTCTGTTGATGAATTAGTAGCACCAGAACCAAGTCCCTGGCTGATACCCATTTGTCTTTGCTTATAAGTGCTAATGTGATCCTGTTCCTTTAAAATCAAACTCCTGCTTCAGTCACTTTACATCTTTGCAACACTAACTGTCTTTTCACTAATTGGTTCTGTGTAAATGAAACAAGCTGAAAAACACTGTGGCACCAATAAATATTAATAAGTTATTGTTTGTTTTCTTTGCCTTGCTTATGAATTCATACAAAGACGGTGCTAAGACATTAACTCCAGTCTATTAATTGCCACCTGATAATTGCCACCTGATACTTTTCTCCTGGATAATTAGGTACCCATTAGTTCTAATCAAGTAGTTACTTAATTATTGCAGTAATTAGTCTAATGGACTAGCAAATTGAAGCTTTATCACTTTTGGATACTTAATGTTCCTGACAGAGTACTTCACAAGTGTCAGGGTTCCTGATTCAGCAACCTGCCATCAATGAACCCCCTGCTGCCATTTCCATCACACCCACTCTGCTCCCCAAACACTCACAACACAACTTTGGTATGTGAAGCCAGAAGCAACATGAATTTGAGACCCTCTTCCTTCTTGTTCTCCTTCTCATACCTGTCTATGCCTCCCCTTCTGTGCTCTTACTGCTTGGCTTATTGTATGCCAAAAGAACTTTGTTGGGAAATTAAATAACATCTTGGCATAGAGATCACATGCGTTAGGCTGCACAGCAGTGTGATTCAAAGAAAGGAGCTAATGTTGGCAGGTGCAGAAAGAAAAAAGTAACTGTGAGGGGAGAAATAATAAAGAATATTCATGAATACTCATACACAGACAAGCTTGGAAAGAAAAAGGGAAAGGAGAAAAGATGACTGGTGGTAAATAAAATCATGTCTCCATGGTCTGGGACTGGTAATAGGTCTCTCTTTCACCTCTGAATTGGAGGTGCAAATCTAACAGAGATTTTTACTGTGTGAAAAAAAAAACAAACTTGGAAAATCTTTTTTATGCTCATGGTCTCTTTACTCCAGAGCTGGTGGGCAAGAGGCTATTAGCATTTCTCTGCATAATAGTTTTATAATTAGCATCATATTTGATTCTAAAGGGCTGCAGTCCCACACTTCCGCAGTATTTGATTCAGAAAGGTATGTGAAATGTCATCCTTCCCCCGTACTCTGTCCGTTTACTAATCCATACGTTGTCCTTGTGCATTGTGTTTGCTTTTGGATACTAGTGTGTTTGAGGTGAATAAAATATGCATAGACATTTATGAGAATTAAATGTGAGTTTCTCTCTCCCATTCATCATCTGTTCCAGATTCTCTCATGTCTCTTCATGTCAGATTTGTATCAGAACTGATCTTCAGGCCCTTTGGCAAGTGTCATCTGCCCCAGGCATTGCAATGTGCAACATACAAGTACTCATCGTACTGGGGAGGGGAAAAAAAGATTGATCCTGAGGAGAAATAAAGAGGCTAATTCCATTCAATAATGCTTGACAACTTGCTAATGGTTGAACTACTTCACATATGTGGTAAGATTATGTATTCTGAAATAGATGTATTTATCTTTCTTGATCAAATAACTCACATTTCCATTGCTGCTAACACTGCAGCACAGTCTCAAATCTTGTCCAGAGAAACAAGATCTGGAACATATCTTGAATGGGGCCTGATGCAGGGTGCCAGGTTTCCAAACAGCTGCATCCCTGGGTTTTGTTATTTATGGGTAGCAAGGCACAGGCTGGTAACATTGAGGAGAAATTATTAATACACACCTGGGGTTTGACCTACTATGGAATTGGACAAGGCCAAGTTGTGGGTCAGAGGTCTCTTATTGGTCAAAAGCTGTATAGTTTAGGTTGCCGTGGAGAGACCAGAGTCACATAGTCTGCCATGTAGTGCTTATTCATAGATCAAAATAAACTCCACACCCTAGTATCTTCACAAACACTGGAGTTCAATTTAATTGACCTATCCAGGTGTATTCATATTATCAGAACTGAGAAACCAATGCTTTCCTGGGGAAACAAATAAATTAGTAATTTAATCCTTCCTAATTCTCCTTACTGCATGGGAAGAGTGTCTTTTTTTCATTTACTTTGTATTCTTACCCAAAATACAGCAGACCATGACAGGGAGGTCACTGGTTTCTGAGTTTTCTGTCATAGCTCCACATACAGCTATCAAACTTGCTGCAAATGCTCGTTTCCTCTGAAGTCACTCTTTAGGCAACAGTCAATAAAACCTTATGCTGTTACTGAAAAATCATACCACAAAGCTGCCTAAACACCTGTGTGAGGCCGCTGAGCAATAACAATCCAATGCTTTGAAAGCAAAATTAAGCAAAACATACTTGGCCCATTAAGAAAACATATTGCTTGAAATTACAGTGCCTCAGGATGCCTGGATCTTGCTCCTGGTGCTGGATCTGAAAGTGAGAGCTGCCAGATCTGTTAAGCATGGGACCTGTATTGACCTGATTTCAAGTGTCTGAGACCACTATCTCTAAGTCTCCCAGTGGCAGAAATCTAGTAGCTTTTGAAAGTGAGAAACAGTTACTTTCTTGTTCATCAATAGTTGTAAAATATAACTGATATTAAGAAGTAAGCAAAGCCACCTGAGAAAGGTAGAAAATCTTGAAAAATCAGTGGCTGCTGGATTCACCTGGGTTCCTGAGTGGTTTCGCTAATGCAGACATTTAAGATCACATGTGTATCCCTCAGTGTGCAGCTGCAAGTAGGCAAACACTGACAGCCTCATCTAATCTCCCCAAATGCTCAAACCTTTCTGTCTTGCTATGAGCAAATTTGGCCCAGAGCCATATCTTCGAGAGCGCTTCCCACACACATGAGCTGGCACTTGGGGGTGAGGGCAGAATGGCAGCAGGCTGGGGGTACTCATCAGGACAGTCTCATTCATGCTGTGCCTGCACCGAGGCAAAACAAAGATTATCTGTCTCCAAAGCTATCGATCCCATGCAAGCACTAAATTCATTTTAAGGATGCTGAGAGAGAGCGAGTAAACCATACTTGACAGATGTTAGTCACGTTGCTTAATGTACTACTTGAAGGTGCTCAGATGCTCTAGTGATGAGGGTGCAAATAAAACCAATGCAGGCTCTAGTTTTAGAAAGCTAAAAAGGCTTTTTTAGCTTGAAGAGGAGTAAATATCAGACCATCCACACCATCGATTTTTCCTCTGGATCTGACTTTGAAGCACCGGTACAGTTCTTCAGAAATGACACTGTAACAAGCAAATTAAAAGACAAACTGAGAATAACTTCCATGTCAGAAATCCCAGGAGAACCTGTCCAGTGATTTTTGAGAGAGAGATGTAAACACATCCCTGGAGGTGCTTAAGGCCAGGCTGGATGGGGCCTTGGGTAACCCGATCTAATAGGATGTCCCTGCCCATGGCAGGGGGGTTGGAACTACCTGATCTTTAAGGTCCCTTCCAGCCCTAACTGTTCTATGATTCTATGAAGAACTCATTAAGGCAACACTGCTTGGAAATCTTATGATGTTGTTGCATGCAAAAGAAAGAAAGAAAAAAAAACCACCAAGAAACTAAAAACCAGCCCCAAACCATAAAGAAGCAAAATCCTTAGCACCCTTTCCCCACTTCTCTTTATGCACTTTCTAGCACTTCAGTTCACAGGTTCGCTTGCAATCAATTTTAGCATTAACAATTCAGCAGTTTAAGATCTCCATAACAGTTTAGACCACCACTGTTCAACGGGTTGCACAGCTTTCAGAAAACCATGCACATTATGCAGGGGAGGGGTGTAAGTGCAAAGGGAAGGAAGGATCAGGAAGGCAAGCTGCTTCCAATTTGTCTATCCAAATGTAAGATCTTTTTATGAGGTGTGGGTTATTATTGGAAAGCTCTTAGTCTTCACTTCTTTGAGGAGTTCNAAAGGAAGGAGGGCCCCTGAAATGTTAATGAGGGTTAGCTAATTCACAGTCTGGCCCTTGCTCCCACCTCCTGACATCCATGACACTGCTTCTTCAAAGGCACCCGGTAGCAGGATGGTGAGTTCTGTGGTGGGGTGAACATTTTGAGGTGGTGGGAGCTTACCTGAGCTGGGAAAACCCCAGTTAAAAACAGGTGGGGGCGGAGCTCCTGACAGCTGCACACTTTGGTCCCTTGAGGTGCCTGACGGGAGGGTCGGTCCCGGCAGCTACCGCTGGAGATTTAAACGGTCCCCCCGGGAACACTGCGACCTGGAGTGTGGTGAAGGTGTGTGGGGTGGTTTGAGAAGGCAGGGTGCAGA
>WAAB01019798.1:0-11526 GCA_013389865.1 Piaya cayana
AACTGCTTTAGTAAATCTCCTCTTATTAACAGTATAGGGGCTTCTAGCAAACAAATTCATGTGTATCCACTTGTTTTCCAATTCATATTTAGCAGACTGCACAAAGAATACTTTTTCGGTTTGGAGATTAGCTCTTATTACAATCACAATGTTTTATTTTGATCTGCAAGAATCAGTTGCTGGTTTACACAGAGGCTCCCGTATCTGTCAAGAACATAACATTTTCACTCGTATTCCCCAGCTTTAACCAGTGGATCCTCCAGCATAATTTCCTCATTCATTCAAGCTGAGCTACAACACCCGGTTCTGATTCTTCTACAGTATGCACATCGATTATTTCTTAATTCCAGACCCCATTCTCATGCCATGTTCTCTTGCTGCTCCAGGTGATTTTGCAAACTGGAAAACATATATCTGCACACATTACTTCACCCTATTCTCCTCACACCTCAAGAACATTAATTGCAACAAGGTGTTATGGCTGCTTTTCCCCATAATCATGCTTATACACCAGCCACCACTGATTATCAAAAGCTTTTATCAGGGTTTATCTGTTTGTCCATCACTCAGTGGACCACTAATCCCTTTGTGATCTAAGACCTTAATGATCTAAAATATATCCCAGCTGGCTCTTCTTTAAAGCGCAGCCATTCTGCCAGTCTCCCGTCTTACAGGTTCTGCATTCTGGTTCCCCAGTCACAAATCACTTGCACTGCATAGGTGGATCTTTCCTTGTTGTTCTGGATCTTACATTCAGGACAACTCAAATCCCAAGCATATGTTACCCACAATTTCTTGTTACACCACATGCATCATGTCAGGATGCACCCATCAGTAATCCATATACAATCTGGACAAAATTCATCATTATTTCTACAACAAAACAAATACAATTTTGTACAAATTTCACTGACAGAAGGAATAAATCATGTTAAGGAAATGAATTAGATAGTTTACTTTGTTTACTAATTGAAACAAGGGCAGTTCCACAGCAGGGACAAAGGACAAGCCTGAAGATGCAAGAAGGGGGGTGGGGGAGAGAGAAGTTAAAGACCATCAGAGGCAAACAGAAGACACAAAGAAACTATGATATGCTTACAAGAGTGGGCATGCTAATAAGTTCCAAAAAACAATGGACATGTAACATGTAACTGTTTAACCAGTATTTCCTGGAACCCACACAAACATGCACCTTTAACCCGTATAGAAGCCATGCAGCCAGTGGGGATTCATTAGTGGGACACATTAGGTGGACTTAACCCATGTGTGCCCCGGCATTTTTTATTAAAACCATTCCTGCTTAATAATTGAATTGGTAATGATAATTGGGATTGGCTTTTTCACATTATCACCACAAAATAACACACACACAACAACATTAACTTATTCTCTTCAAAATGATATACAGAGACCACACATTCACTTCAAAATGATATATAGTGCCATAGTTCCAGTTTCTGTGATTAATGTCACTCTACAACCAAGACCTCCTGACCACACCGACAAAAGTCAGAAACCAGGTATTAGTTAATACTCCTTTACAACCAAGGCCTCCTGAGAAAAAATGATTCTGTTACAACCAAGACCTCCATATAGTTTCTTTTGGTTTAAGTCATTCTACAACCAAGATCTCCTGACCACACTGACAAAAAACAGATACCAAAATTAGTTAATGCTCCTGTTACAACCTACATCTCTGAAAAATACAAAATAGTCCTTACAACCAAGACCTCCGCAACTTCAGTGTATACCTATAAGACACTATCANGAGACAACCACCCAATCCATATGCTTTACCAGATAAAGTTGTTTGCTTTTCAAGTAGAACCACTGCCTTTAGCAAAGTCACAGTGACTTCAGTGTTTGCTCCCTCTTGCAAGTTCAGCCTAGCAAGTCTAGTATACCACAACAGATTTTGGCATTTTTTTTAATTCTCCTAAATGCAAACAGAAATCCTTTATCCCTTATTTTGCCATTATTATATGAGCATATACTATTGAAAACAGAGGCAAGAAGTGCATGCGAGCTTCCTGGAGTATGTAGACCTCACATAGGTGTAGACATTTTTCTCATCTATCTATCTATCTATCTNGGACATGGACAGTTATGTGTTGAATGGCTCTTGGCAAGGCCATTTGTTGTCAGAAGCAGGGTCTCAGTTGTTTGCTGTGCCTTGGGGGAAGAACACTCTGTATGTACTTTTGGGTGTGTTTCTGTTCTTAACTGAAGCAACATGAGTCAGTGAGGCCTCTGCCTCACTCCAGGTGTCACTCAACTGATTTGAGAGACAACCACCCAATCCATNATGACACATATCTATAAAAATACAAGAGGTACTGAATTCCTTAAAATGGAAATACAGAATTAACTATACTATAATGCCAGTTAATCAAATAGAGGTGTTTAAATAGACAAAAATCTACTTTTTAAATCAGAAATCTCTTCTACAATGATGCATTCTTAGTAATTTTTGTAGACCTTTCTATGTGTCTTTTTTTGTGAAGAAATCAATATCAGTTACATTTAGGCAGTACGTGGGTAATACTAAATACAATAATATATTTTGCTATTAGCTTTACTGATACTGGCTTAACATTACAGGCTTTTTTTACTGCTCACTTTTTTCCTGTTTATATTTTTTTTCCTCTTTGATTTTACAAAATAGGCATTTTCTCAGAAACAAAGGAAAAACAAATAACTCCTGTAAGTACTGGAAGCAGACACTGCTTGCACACAGTCTGCTTATTTAGAAATCCATGTGGTAGGTGCAGAGGGAAGCATGTTTAAATACAAACTAAATTTAAAAACAAACACAAGCTCTAATTGTATTACTCTTAAGATGTAGAAGTGCCAGAGTATGACAGGTAGATTTGCTGGGATAATTTGCCAAAAGAAATAGAAAGAACACTCAGAAAATATTCTGTTCTTGAAAAAAAATTGAATAATTGAATAGTTTCATAGCCATAATGGAAGTGATTTCTAAAATTTCTGAGCTACAGTTATATAAAAACTGAAAAGGTTAAAATCACATAACATGATTCATATAATTGCTAATATTAGAGATGGGTTATTTAAGAACGAAAATGCCACGTGAAGGAAAAAGGAAAAAGGAAAAATGAAATTACATTATGCATTGTTCTCCCCCTCAGACATGTACAAGTTTTCTTTGCTTGTGTTCCTACATTGCTACTATTTGTTAAAACTACATATAAGCTTGCACTTATTCATGAAAAAAAAAAATTGTGATTCAGTTTACTGTCCAACATCTCATCCACACTGTGGTCATGATGGGCAATTTTAAAGAAAGATGAGATAGGGATTTCTCACTGATTCAGGTTTGACTAGTGTGAAGGTCAGTTCCTCAGGGTGGTATTGTAGGGACATTACTCGTCCTTCATATTAAGTAGTGACCTTACTCTCATAGGAGATCTTGCAGTTCTGTGGACTCTACAACTTGAAGGTTAGCAAAAAATCAAATGACAGATAACAGCTGGCTTAATCTTATTGCTTCGTTCATTAATGTGTTTCCCCAAAGGCAGTAAGACGAAAAACAAAGGGAAAAACTCCACACAATGGGGTTCTTATCACCAAAATTCAAGTTATAAAAACCTAACAGCTTTTCTCTGTGAAAGAGAGAAATTAGAACTAAACAATGTCTCGTTAACTGACAATAGAGTTGCTGTTGTCATGAAGATCTAAAACCTTAAGAGAGAAGAGCACTGTAAAAGCAGTGATATTTTTGTTAATTTTGTCTCTTTGAAATAGTCTTTGAAATTCTTTCCCAGAATTATCTTCTTTATAATAGAATAATCTACTTTCCTATTCCTTTCCTAAGCTCTTCTCAGGAAGATTTACATACATGTAAATAATTATGAAGATGAGGTGTTTCTGTCAGAAGGTGTACATCTGGTTTGCCATGCCAAAAAGCACATGATCATTCCAGACCAGATCCTGTGCTTTTAAATGCAGTAATCACAATCAATAGGAAGAATCTGCTCAAAGGGCATGTGGAAAAATAATACTTTTATTCTCCTTATCATTTCTGTAACATTACAATGTACAACTTTGGCTTGCCTCTCATAGTAGAATTTTTCAGTGTGGTCAAAGGTCTGATGATCATACATTCACTATTTCCTCCTGTCCAGTAGATTTTTGCTGGTAACTAATGCATAAGGATCCCCTACTGCATATCTATTACAGATTCTATTACTCCCTAGGCCCCAAATTCTCAATTTACCCAAGGAGGCTTTAAAGCACTGGAATGTGTTTTTCTTTGTAATTAGTCCTTGTAATTGTTGTTAAAAATATTTAATAACTGTTATCCACAAAAAAAAAATCAAATATTGATTACCTCTGAACTCAATTCTAAACTGTAGGATAAACATTCTTTGCTTTGGTCAGAGAGAAAAAAGGAGAAATGTAGTTGTTCATTACAAAGTCAATGCATGGAGGACTCTCATGAAAAATTAATTGATAAGTACACCAGCAAAATCAAAATTAAGTGACTAAACCAGCCATTTTAAACCTCAAACATAACCTTTGTTAAATCATAAAACATGAACCACACTGCTTAGTTTGGTTTCTTTTCCTTCTGCATGAATAAAAAACATTTTATTTAGGACTGAATAAAATGTTCCATCTGAAAAAAAAATTACCTAGCTAGAAATATTTAGGCAATACTGCACAGAAAAATTTCATTATTCAGTGCTTGAAATAAAAGGAAAGAAAACTCAAAACTGTCAGATTGCTATAATGCAAATAAAACCAAACAAATTCAGATAGATGTTAATGAAAGTATAGTTGCAGAAGAGTTATGTATATAAAACAAGTACATTTAACATATATTACTTAATATAAGAAGATATCATATTTATGTGTACATGTATCTGTATGTAATTTACTCCCTCTTCAAATTATCAGGGTAAATAATCATGAAATTGTAATGGGATCCATGATTGTAACAGAAGCCCTGAAAGAAAAGGCACAGGACGATATCAGAGACCATGTAGATACAAAGATGGCTTTAGAGATTTTAAAGCCTAACAGAAGTTATTCTTTTAATGAGATGGTATCCATGGCTCAGCTGTGTTAATGAAGCCTTAAATGTTGAAAATAAAAAGGACCTTCTGTCAGTAGAAAGCATACCATTTTATAGGAGTAATGTGTAAAAACTACCTATAACAAGCAGCATAGGTCAAGCTGTCTTTAGACATAAGGATGTCTGTCACAATATCTACTAATTGGACAGCATCTTTATCCCAAAATGGATGTACACTGATATCACATACACATGTAATTATTAGCTTATTGTTAGAAACAGGGAAACATTGTATGGTTTGGTCTAGAAGTCTATTGTTTGTGTTTTGTATAGTACCCTGTTCACGGTGTGTGGTTGCAATTTTGACACAAGGCAAAAAACAACACCTGCAAATATATGACAAGTCAAATTTCACTTACAGTGAGAAACAGAACAGTTGAATCAAAATCACATTTATTCAGTGTGAGCTACTTATTGCTGCATATTAGAGTCATTACTTTTATAACTTTACTTCTGAAAACCAACTGAGATTTTAAACACTATATACATTTCTGTACTGGGGAATGATTCCTACTCTTAAGAATTATGATTTGCAAACCCTTCCAAAGATATCCAATAAATATCCCTTATGTCTACAGACATTTGTATTGAGCATATAAATTATATTTCTATTGATTCAAGTGCATTAGATTCTATTAAACTCTAAAATTTTGTTATAACTACTCGTCTTTGGCTTTTGAGAAAAATTACCTCAAACCTAAAGAGTAGCTAATAACAACTTATTTTACAACACACTATTTTTTTTATAAACGGTTTCTATTATTATGTCTTTTTTGTTTAAGCTGAAATTATTGGGCAAATTCAGCTTAACTCTATGTATAGTTCACCTGTACTTCAAAATTCTATTGTTATGGCTATTGTTATGGTTATTGTATTGTTATTCTATTGCTTAAAATTTACCCAAATTCAAATTCTGAATCACATCTCATTGTGTCCATGGACTGTTACACTTCCAGGTTCCTTAGATAGTTTCGAGTCTGATTTTCTTCTGTAGTGGGTGACTATTTGTTCTCCCATACCCTGATTTTGTCTTCTGCAACTTGGGCAATGTGGCTTGAGACCTTACCAGTAAAGATTGAAACAAAAAAGTCATTGAGTATTGTCTCAACCCAAATGGGGAGGGTAACCAGATCTCTCGTTTCCTTCTGGAGAGGGCTCACATTCTCCATAGTCTTCATTTTACCATCGACTTATGTATTGAAGCTTTTCTTGTTGTCCTTGACATCTTTGGCCAGATTTAACCTTGTCAGAACTTTAACTGTCCTAACCTGATCCCTGGTAGTTTGAAGAATTTCTCTGTATTTCTCTCAGGCTACTTGCCCTTGCCTCCAACTTTTACAGGGTTCCTTTTCATGTTTAAATTTGTCTAGGAGTTCCTTCTTCATCCATGCAGGGCATTTTCCCCTGGCATCCTCTTTGTATAAATTCATTGCTCCTGAGCTTGGGGAAGGTGAACCTTGAATATTAACCATCTTCATTAGGCCCCTCCAGGGTTTTATCTAATGTTACCCTACCCAGCAGTTCCGATCTGTGAAGAAGCCAAAGTCTGTTCTCCTGAACTCCAGGGTAGTAAGCTTGCTGTGCACCCTCCTCACTGTCCTAAGGATCTTGAACTTCACCATTTCATGGTCACTGCAGCCAAATTATACTTAATTCCTTTATTTCTAGTGACAGATTGTCTTTTTATTTTCAGGAAAGAAGAATACTAGACAAAGAAATTAAAACAAGCATGAAACATGCTGGACGTCATCAATGTAATAAGAGAGAACTCTTGGCATGAGGAAAGTTAATGAGTTTGTGCTGTGTGAATTGTGTATGATTGGAACATATGAAACAAAATTATTATTAAGTTTCTTGTCACAGCTAAGACTCATTTAAAAGACATAAAATAAAAAGCTATGTTATGGCATATGATCTGTTTAGTCATAAGCAGAAAAACAGATATATTTCAGATTCCTTTGTATTATACTGGTTTATATGGATGATCTTATATGCCATGGAAAAGTCAGAGGATGTTTAGTGATTTCATGGGTGGTCATATGTTAACCTAAGATTCATAACTGCACCAAAATACTTTAGGTAAAAATGAACTTTAAGTGAAATACAGGTTTGAATAATGCAAAAATAATTTACAGAGAAGAAATGAATCTTGCAAAACTTCAGTATTCCCAACTGACTAATTTTAGGCTCTTCTTACACGTTAGGTTTCACAATATGGACATTTGCCAATTGAGATCAGGGGAGATTTGTCATCACTGTATATTTAAAGGAAAATTATCTCATTAAATGCTTCATTTCAACACTCTTTCTGACCTCTGGAAATCCCAGAAGAGCTGTTGTTTATTGGTGTAGATCAGACCATCAACTTAGAATCTAAGTACACAATTCATATGTTTAAATTGACACAGCATACCCAAACAATATTCTGACATTTTCTTGTTTTAAGATTTACTTTTAAGATTCAATATCTAAAAAATATTTAATGACATAAATCTCTTAGAATAATTTTACTTTTTTTGTGATAAGCCAGTAAGTGAGATTTTATAATAAATAGTCCATGTTAATGACTGTCATGAACTTCTCTTTTGTAGCCTTCTGCCCTTTCTTTCTAGATCTTTTCTTACATTCCAGATAAACCTGAAATTCAGTTTCTTTCCTCCAAAACCATTGTACAGGAGATAGTTGGTTCAACTTTATCATTGGAGGTATTCAGGACCAGATTGGGTAAATACCTGAGTAATGGGGAAAAGGTTGAACTAGAGACAGTTTATGGTCCTTTCCAAATTGAATTGTCCTGTGCTCCTATGAAACAAATGAAACTTTGTGAAAATATTTTAGATTTAACCTGAGTATAGCTGTACCAGTAGTGAAGACTGGGATATGTTATCTTGGATAAATCACCACCCTTTAATTGCCACCATTCATTGTCTTTGATAAAACACCACATTGCTTCTTGTTTGGCCCTCAGGCAGACTCAATCTGCCTGCCTCTTCTACTTAATTTGTTGTTCAGAAGACAGATCAGCATAGAGCTAGTTTGAACGTTTCTGCACTGCTAGGCAGATATCTATATATTTTGCACTCTATTGAGGACTATTATATTTCATACAGTTTCCTTATGGTATAATTCTGAAGTGCTTACTCTGTTTTCAGTTTTTAGTCAAGTGTAATTCTAATTATTTTTACTTATTCTGCTAATTATGATCATTTCTCATCTTAGTAAAACAAACTGTATCTTGCCAGATAATTTCTGTAAGTAATTTACACTATAAGCAGCTTGCAGAAAATCTTCAGTAATTACATTCAAAAATTATTCTTTTTAAGCTGAAGTAATAAATAATAATTTTCACATTGCATAGAAGTGTTTTTTTCATACCACAACTGGAGCAATGCTATGTAATTTTCACCTGTGAAGACTTAATATAAGAATTAAAAAGAACCAAACCATTTTATGAACAGTGTATCAAGTTAACATACACATAATTCTTTCCATTATTTTTCTCTACTAATGAACTAAAATACTAAGATGCACGAACTTCAAAACATGTGTTTCAACAGTTTACTGAAAGTCATAATAAGTAGTTTGTTAAATTATGGGAATTTATAATGCTTTGGGAATATATAAAGGATTATGTGGTGCTTAGCCTCAGCAACTGAACTTCAAGTAAAGAACATTGACTGGGAAAAGCTATTCAAAGTATTATTTTATGCAATTTACTGAATACAGATACAGGAAGCTCAATATTTAAAACAGAGTATGTTCAAGCCATGTGGGATTTTCTCTATGTGTAAATGTTAATGGAAATTTTTAAATCTTGTGTCTGTGTTATCATCATCTGTAAACTACCAGTATGCTCTGGAAGTGTGAAACTTGTTTTAAAAATCTTAAATTATTTTGTCCAGTATCACTATCTTCACTGCAGTTGAGAACAGAGTTAAAACAGAGTTAAAAACCAGATCTTATTATTTTTTTACTTATCTTTTCAGCAATCTGGAGAAATATAAATCACAGACTGAACTGTAGCTTAATCATGTGATGTAATACCCAAGACATCTTTTATTCATATTTAGAAATAAATGGTTAAAAAGAAGGATAAAAAAACCCTTAGAAAACACCTTATAGTACTTTATCATGTATTTCTGACTATGAGAAGACTTTGAACAAAAGATAAAAATCTGGAAATATGTCATGCTTAAAGTTAAAGTGAAATGTAAAGATGCATGTCATAGACAGCAGACATGAAATACAAAATGGCTCTCTGAAACTAAACTGCGTGACACAGTACACAAATTACAATAGTTTTTGCTGAAAGTAGTTTTGATGTTTGTTGAAGTATAATAAGGGAGCAAGGAGTGAGACATCAAAATGAATTTAAGTTTCAGCTCTTTGAATAGCACAATCTGTTGACTATAGGGCTAGGCAACCAGCTAAGCTGAGAAAGCTAACAAGAAACCCATATAAGAGGGGGTGTGTGCTTCAGAGGAGCAGGTGTACAAGCTATAACATGTTTCTCCTCCCTCTGTCTGACTCCAAAGTTGCTGCTAGCACTTCATAATCAGTCTTGCCCTTAGTTCTCCAGAACTGCCAGCTCTGGCATCCCTTTGGTAAATTGGAATTAGTTAATTTCAATTCTACTGTCCCAAGGATGGCTATCAATCTCTTCTCAATGAAAATAAATGGAGGACCTGAGAAATGCTTTGTAATTACCAATTCTTTTAGTCCTGTCCTGAGAATAAAAGGAGTTCTAACCATTCTTACTTCTTATATGGGTTAGTTTTAACAGATACACCATCACTCCAAAATTAATAAACCGGTTGCAGCAGAAGCTTAGTGAAACCTGCTTATTTAGGAACACCTGGAAACATGAATCTGACTACATTGTTCTAGCCTGTATTAGTATTTATAGGCTGGATAGCAGGAAGTAGTTTTGGGATATTGATATACTAATTGTAGTGCTTTATTTTTCTTCCCCCTTTTTTATCCTGCTCTATGATTTTCATTTTAGGCATTACAACAAATTATTGCTTAGGTCCTAATATATTCTATTCATTACTGATTATGTTCTGATTCATTTTCTGCTGATCAACTGAAATGTATTTAAGGGATTAATATTGTGATGGGTTTGATTTTTAGACCCTCCTTAATAGCCAGGTTGTGGCTGAGAAAGAACTACATCTCCCAATATTCCATGCAATTTTCTACGTAAGTCTGAAGTATAAATCAGAGAGTCAGACACTCCTCCCGGCCTCTCGTCTTCTTGTTCCCATGTGGGGAAGATCTGGTGCTGATGTCGGTCTGTGTGTGGGAGAGTCAGGCCCAGTGAAGCCTTGTGGACTCCAAGAGTGGCATGGAATGCCGAATGGTGATTTGCTGTCTGAGGAGAGTAATGATTTTTTCTCTTGTTAGCTTTTATTGATCTGTTTCTGGATTCTTAATTTCTCTTTGTGGCAGGGGGAAGTTTCTTTTGGGGGTCTCTGATCATGTGTATATGGTATTTTAATTACATATAAGTGTTAATACATGAGTATATAATCTTACAGCTGTGGTCTGCTTGTTTTCAGCATTTTCAGTCTTTCTTTCCTTCTCCCTTTCCCTTGGGTTCGTACAGGGGGGTGGGGGGAGGAGGAAAGACTGCACTACTGTGGGAGTTTGGGTGCTGTCCAAGGGGGTTCCACTCAAACTTTCACAGTAATTTTGGTGCATTGGCCGGGAAATTAAATCTTTACAACTTTTTTTGGCCAGGAAATTCATGTAAGTTGCATATGTTGAATTGTACTCTGTGTTGAATTGTATAGTGTTGAGTGCCTTTCTGAGCAGCTGTGCGGGTGAGCTGCTGCAGGCAAGCTTGTTCCCAAGCTGGGGAACATAGTTGTTATGTTTAAGATAACTTTCTGGGAAACTTGCCAAGAAGGATTTGTTGATATAAACATACCTGTTTATTTTGGTTAAAATTTCTGGGAAGGCAGCCAAGCTGTTGTTTGTTGTGAGAACTATGAGTAAACAATGAAAAGTAACTATTTCAACCACTTTTCACTGATTCTCTTTCTAATTTTAACCATTTTTGTGCCTGTTCTGAGTTATCTCACAGGGAAATGTGCAGACCCAAGAAACCAATACTTCTCTTTCATTGACTTCGACATCAGTGGCCTAGTGGAGGAGATCCATAGGCTTGTATTTGACTCTCAGCGTTGTTTAAAGTATGCTGCAGCCGTGCTGATGTTGATAAAGGCAATGAAAGTGTTATTTAAAATTGGAAGAATGGTGTTGTGTTGCTTTCCCTGTTGTAGGAAAGATGATACCTCAGGGAGACTGGCTGAAGCTATGGAAAGGGACTTGAAAAGGCCAGTTCCTGGTTGGCAAAGTGCATGGGTAAATTTTGGTAAATTGGTAGGGCGTCTGGCACCTCCCATTAACTGGAACTTCACTCC